>JAGVSP010001155.1:0-159273 GCA_022494985.1 Micrasema minimum
TTCCCGTCCCAAAGCCGAATGGGAAGACTTTTGAATTTTTAATCGGCTACTGTTTCGAACAAAAACTTTCAATATAATTTTTTGAAAAAACTTTTAAAAAAAAAGGTCTGTTTGACAATTTTGCGGAAAACTAAAAGTTTTTTGCCATTATTTTTGATTACAGGCATGAATCCATTATTTTTTAATAAACTGGTATTCTTTTAGAAATGAAGGTTCTTTCAAATAAAGAAACGCCGGCCCCTAAACGACACAACGCTAATTCGAGAGTTTTTTCATAAAATTCGCGAAATTTTTTGTGACGTAATTATAGTACATAAGCGAAAGATTTTTAAATCACAGGAAACAACATTATAATGAAGTAGCAAAAAAACATTTTTTTATCATAGAAATATAAGTAATTACACATTTTAAAACCCAAAACTCCTAACCCAGTGTTAGGAAACAGTATCGGGATCTTTTATCCTTAAGAGTAACAAATTATGAAACCGATTTTTAACAGAAGTGTTTGCAAGAATAATTACAACAAAAAACAACCTGTAACCTCCTTATTTACAACCAGTTAAAAACTTGTTATATTGCTCTTCTAGGGGTTGAAAATGTATCTACCTCTGGTTTTCCTGGACGACTTATGTACGTGACAGTCTTAAGACTACAAGTTATGAAATATAACAAAGCAAAAGCTAACTTGGACATTTTATATATTTTATTTTATGGTACCGACACTATAATATAAAGATAACACCGGCAAAAGAAATAAAAAGTAAATGAAGAGAAAACCAAGTACCTACGACATTCCAACGGACTACTAGAACATTCGAGACCACAAAGTTCATTACACAAGTGGTAGCAGAATAACCTCTGCTTCGTAAATTTTTACTCGAGATGGTTTAGCGCTGCGAGATGAAAAATAAAGGACATGGCCAATAAACAATTTCCGCTGTACAGGATTACACAGGCAGAGTTGCTGAAAAAGGAAAATTTGTGAGAAAAGCCACATAACTTGTTGTGTTACGGCGGGAACATGTCATTTGTTGGGGTGATATGCCGCGAAAATTTGTGAAGTCTTGAAGAAGACATTTACGTAGTACAATAATAAAGTTTACGGAGCCAATACATAAACTAAATATCCTAAAATAATATTATTTATTGATTACTATAATAATACTATTTCACATTGAAAAAAAATGTTCCGTGGCTAATTTCTTCTGCTTATTACACAACACTTTTTCCTGCATAATTTTAGGTACTTACTTGTAAAAACGTGAAAAAAAGAAACAGTAGCAAAGTTTTCCATTCTAAGATAAAATATTAACATTTCCATTAAAATAATGGTCACATTCTGTATATTTTTAAAAATAACTAAAGTAAGAGAAAGGAAAAACTAAATCGGCAACAAAAGATAAGGTTTTAATAAATTTTTGAATAAATTAAGAAGATAAGGCTTTAATAAATTTAAAAGATAAGGCTTTAATAAATTTTGGAATCGGGTTGTAGGCTAGTGGTAAATTCGGCGTCTCGGGATTAGAATCTCTAGGTTCAAATCCCACTCCAGCACAACTTGTTTCCTGCTTTCTGGTACAGTTATTTCCGACTGTTTGAAATATTTCAATATATCACAAGAGCTCAAATGTTTCCTTTTATTAAATATATATATATATCAATATGCAAAGGAAAAAGCGGGTTTAAACCGAAATGGTTCAGATTTTCAGTAAATTGCCACGAATATTATTATAATAACTATATTATAAGACTTGCAAGCAGATGAGCTAGTAGCAATTAAGTCAAACAAGAAGAAATGCGCTATTTTTATATATTTATTTCTAGTTTACTGTATAAATTACTAACCATTCATAATTTATTTTCCATTTAAATTGACAAAATGGTAAATTGCTTTTACAGCTAATTCTTTCCAAATAATGTATGCATATATTATATTAGTAAATTTTTTCAATGGATCAATCTTTTCCTTTCTATAATGCTTCAAACATACCTATATAAACAAACCCCTTCACAAATATTTACTGTTAAATATTGAAAAAAAATTATATACCTACTATTTACTATTAATGCACAGAAAACATCCGGTTATTAAATAATTGCTCGCTTTGTCCTTGGTTCTTAGATAATAATACATTTCTGTACGAAGGAACATAGGAACGGATTGATCAGCTAAAACCGTTCTAATCTTCTTTCCTCGTGGCTCCAGGGATGAAGGTAAATAAATTCACTTTAGCGGTCCCTCGCTCGCCCGCGCCCCCCGGTTGGCGCTGAGTTCAGAGCTTTCCGCGTAAGTCCCGAGACTTGGGGAAACTAAGACGCCATGCGCCAGCTAGCGGCGGAGGCAGGAGCGGGAAGAAGTGCAATGTAATCGGGATAATAACTCAGGGGAAAACGACCGCCACGCTGCTCTATCTGCGGCCGATGTAAAAACTAATCACATCGCACCTTGAATACTATACTGCAAGAAGTCTTAATTTGTCGAAAATGAACCGAGAATACCATAGTTTACACTGACAGCCACATTTTTGTCCAAGAAAAATGTTTCTATCTCTTTCCTATATCGAGATATATTTTTTTGAAAAAAACCATTTAAACAAAACAGTACCGAAATAAAATTTCAGAAAAGTTGACTTTGAAGTCGAGGAAGACCGGGAAAGACATGGCATGACTAGGTACAACAAATACTTGAAAGTGGTCATGCGAAAAGTCGGAACAATCGACCGACGTGCGTGCATGAGAAGATGTATGAATGTGGAGAAAGCAAGGGAAGTGCGCCAGGATAGAATGGTGTGGCGTTTTATCCTTTCTGCCTACCCCCTAGGGGAAATGGCGTGATGGTTAGTTAGTTAATGAATTTTAAGAGTTTAGATTTGTGCAGTTTAGATTTCATGGTGCAATACGTTATCTATCATATTATAGGTATTAAATATAATATCATTATGAGCACTGGATTAGACACGTTAGTTTACTTACTTTTGTAATTCAATTTTTTTTTTAAAGAAAAACTTATCTTCACAAATACTAGTAATCACGAGTAAGATACGTGTACGCACATAAAAGAAAATCAATAATTTCATTACAGATATAAACCAGTGTATAAAAAGAAACAGTAAAGAATTGCCAAAGCATTAACGTTGTTTTTATAACCATGTGTATGTTTCCAAAGAAAATATCGTTAACAAAGTTTCAGGCGTCGAACGTCGATTATTTCAGTGTTCAGTGATGTTTCCATACTCCATACTCCATACAAGTTTGCCGATAGAAATGAAAGCCACTCGAAACGAAATGAATTGACACTTTGAAACGGAAAGCAAACATGAAGCGACATAATTTCCCCGTGAAAATGAAACAACGCGGAGGAAACTGCCAGTAGGATTGGTAGATAATATACGTCATGGAAAATCGTTGAGGAATTTTACATTTATTGATTTTCCGGAAAACTCGGCGAGTTGAGTGTCACATGTCATTTCTTAATAGACACG
This sequence comes from Micrasema minimum, assembly GCA_022494985.1. NCBI lineage: Eukaryota > Metazoa > Arthropoda > Insecta > Trichoptera > Brachycentridae > Micrasema > Micrasema minimum. The sequence goes on from JAGVSP010001155.1 coordinate 3,483, forward strand.
GGATGACTATTCGACACTCGTTACAAATTCGTTTCCGTTATTCTAAGGTCGTTTATCAAATGAAGTATGTCGTTTCTGAAGTGATTAACCGTGTAATATATTTATACAGGAAAACAAAACTGATGAATTTGGAGTTAAAAATTTAATGAATTGAAATAATTCATTCAGTAATGATGACTTATTAGAGAATTATAATGAAATACTTTTTTTCTGTGTCGGTACTAAGGACCAATTTCATCAGTTATATGCACAAAGATCAATAAATAATTTCCTATTTTTAGTTTTAATAATTTTCATTCTAAATGAGTTTCGATATTTTTAACAGTAACAATAACACATAGCCGCGCCGGTCTAGACTAGAATACTCGTATCTCTATAGGACACCATGAATATTATATAACCATTAGTTTTCCATCCACCAGTGCTTATCGGATTATTTCGCAACGCGATAAGATACTAATTTATTTATTTATTAATATATTGCTTTACTGGATAAAAATACTCGTGATTAGTTTGATTATAGTTACTCTTAAAAAATATGAAATTGATACGAACATAAAGAGAAATAGATAGTACGTCTAAAAAATCGATTTTAAACTTTAAAATTTAAAACATTCTAGTGTTTCGTGGGTTGACTGGTTATCACTTAACATCGCCATCACCCTCAAGAAAGTAGGCGGTCAATGTTTCTGAAAGTTATATATTTTCAAAATAGTTAGTACGTTGAAAAAATGCTTCCCAATTTCTCAAGACTTCGGGCCCTTTGCATCCTATGTGGACATCCACTACCATCATCATCAGAACTACGAAACTTGGACTCTACTTAGGAAAACACAGATGACCTGGCAGCCAGTGGCTTGTTGGAGGCAATGACAAATAGGTAATCATTTTATTAAAAATAAAGAAGGATCAGAGAATAACAAAATAAATTCACTTTTGATAGGGATATTTTTTTGTCCCGAAATAAAAGGATGTACCTAATATCTAACCTATTAAATGTTTTGATCGCAAAATATTACTTTAATATTAATGCAATCGTTATTTTATCAGCAGGTAATACGATAATCCAAAAATAACAAGATTGTTATTTCACGACGATACCAAACACAAAAAGCTTAATGTGGTCACAAATTCAATCTTATTTTAATAAGTAGGTAGGTACATTATTTCTACTTTCCTTATCCGCACATAATGGTGCACGGGGCACTGCATTGATACACCGAGTGCAGTTTATCATGATCATATTAAACAGGTACTCGTAGATACATACTTAGACAAAATACACTCTCAGAAACGTAAATTCAGCATCTCTCTAGTAAAATAGAAATGCGATTTTTTCTTTCACAATTTACACACCAATTTAAGTGATTTTTATTTACCTTGAAAAGATGATTATAAAATACCTCTGTTTGTATCTAGTAAAAATATTATAACCATAAAAAAATCAAATTTAATATCAAACTATTATTATGAAACGTACATTCTGGTGATATGCTTTCGATATTAAGTTTACTTACTTCGTGGGAAAACACGTCGCACGTACGCCGGGAAAAGTTTTCAGAGGCGTTTCAAGTTGGCAGTTTCGTATGCACCGAGAGATGCCGAACGCCGAGAACATTCTCTAGCGGAAGATGATACACCCTCTTCCCAGTACTAGAGTGTGTAGGAAGGCGAATGAATTTCACAATTCCCTCGGCTAAAGAGAAATACTTGATGAAGTGGCTTTGCACGTAATCTAAAATAATAACAATATTATCTTCATCTGCGGCAAGTTCCCGCTAGTAGTGACGTAAAGTTTTACTTTGCGCGGAGAAGCGTGTAAATGTTACTGGCGCGTAAAATCTACAATCCGAGATTTGTATTGATGGAACAATGGGAAAGGAACTATCAATATACGTAGCACCCGCAGTAACTACATTGTTTTACAATATTAAGGTAAAATGTCTAATGAATAGGACAAAAGCGGTAAATGATCCCCGACTAAGATTGCTAGATAATGTTACTATAGCGTTGTTGTCGGTGGGAAATCATACAAATTTACTGAAAGATTAAAAATCTATATTAGATATACGTTCACGTGCAGATTTAAAATAAACGAAGCCTCACACGGTTATTTAGAGACATCAAGTGTAAATTGAAGGAAAAATATAATTGATTACAATTCTTTTGATGAATATTTGTAATATTTTTCCGAAATTCTATATTGCCTTCTATATTTAAAGTATTCCACTATATTGTAGGTCACGTTAAAAATAGTTTTATGTTGTTATTTACAAAAATAATACTGAAAGTTTTTATGAGATACACTGTACTTCCCAAAAAAGGGGAAACTTGATTATTGTATAACATTAAAATATAAATAAATAAAATTTCAAAGCATTGAACGCATATTTTATGAAATATTTATTAAAAAAAAAAATCGTAAATGGGCCGACGAATCGGCGCTTTCAGGAGACTATCACGAGTGATCACAGAATATTCAACAGACGTAACGAGAAATGCGAAATATCAACAATAATTTAGCTAGCGAATTTCAGACGAATGCAAATGAGCAAACAAAATAATCTACCGAATAAAGATAAACAGAAATGAATACATTTCTAAACATCCGGAGATTGATTCTATTTGATTTTTTTTTTGGGATTATCCGTGAAATTATTATTATTATTATTATTATTATTATTAGTATTATTCGCGTATTGTTAGGTAGTGATACTTAATACTCCGGTCAGTCATGAAGTACGAGATATTTAAGATTGGGCCTGATTAAGTTTCGGTGTGTGTACGTTTCCTGCTGTGAGTTTCCTAGGTGGTGTTTGAGAACCGATTAGCGCCAGGTAATTGATCACGTGTGTAGCCAAGTAGCCAACCATCGATCTGCAGCCTCAGTAGTCACAAGTCACTAGTCACGAAGCCATATTACTATGTATATAATATGTATTACTCTTCACGGGAATTCTTCAGGTGACACGTGTTGCTTGCCGACGTTAGCCACGCAAACCAACAAACTCGAAAGACATAATAATGACCGATACATTAAAAAAAAAAAAACGTTTTTTTTAACTTCGTTTTTGGATATACCTAAAAAATAATAGGTAATGTTCACCGAATTTTTTTCCCGAACTGAATCTCAACTATTATCGGTAAAGACGTAAACAGATCCAAAATTCTAAAACACGTCATTTACTATGAAACCTGTTGTTGCTAGTAGAAATGAATGCTTCCTATCCCGATATAACCCTTAGGAGACAAATACTACGAAATGCGTTAAATATATTTCCCGCAGGCTTTTATCAACAGCTTCACCGGGTTAGAACACTGGCGTTTGCCACCTACCTGCTCGCACTTGAGCAGAATTTTTCCCAACTAGGAATATGTATAAAAATTTGCCTCGACCGGAAAGTTCCGGAGGTACCTTTGTTGCCGAGCGGTCTGATTATATTTTTCATTTCCAGGGGGAACAGGCTGGAAAATCAACGGAGATGCTGGAATATATGCGAATAACTCGATATAGTTAGACAGTAAAATATCTCGGATATAGCGAGTAAAGCGAAGATATTTTATAAATACGAAAAACCTTCTCAGGCACAGGAAAGATTTAATATGAGACAAAGCACTAGGGAACCTGGGAACCGAGGAAAAATTCAAGTAATTAATTTGATTCTCCTAAATAGTTATATGCCGGATACGAGTAGGTACTATCCTCAAAAATTGATGAAAATGTATTATTTGAGGTACCTACAATACTCGTATATCACGGTTTAGCGAGAGAATAAAAGGTTCGACCCATAAAGTTAGCCATTCAACAGACAATTTTCAATTTTCAAACTTTACGTTGCCAAAAGCCTTTGTGAGTTGAGATTTACTTGGGAAATAAAAATGAAAAGTTTTTTCATTTAACTTCCAAGCTATATGAAATTGTTAACGAAAGGCTTTAACTGAAACTAAATGGCAATAAATGCGAACGCTTTGTCCAGGGACGATTAGGGATTCAGGCGTGATAAATATACCGGAGTACTTTCAACAGTGAATCGCAACACTGGTGTTTACTGCTCTTAGGAACTTAGGCATGCTTAAACATAGGCTTCTGTTCTTCAATTTAACATGCAAATTCCAATTAAATATTTATGTGGAGAAATTGGCAGTGCGACCCGGCGACACACGAGTATCGCACTCACAAGGAGACAAGGACCATCCCGCGCCAGACCGACCCGCCCGGCTACGCTAATTTCCTAAGAGAAATGAAGAAGGAAAATAGGTACAAATTACATCAAGGAAAAAAGGGGACCGGCATAGCTAGAATTCGCCGGATTTCATTAATTGTTTCACTAAATTATTTTTTGTCAGTCGAGTGTTTGCGTGGCGTAATGATATTAAGTAACCATAGCTGCATTTTAAAAGCCAGCACGTATCTAGGTAAAGTATAAAACAGAGGATGGAGATGAAAAAGTAGAACTTGCCTCTCGATTTATTTGTTTTATCATTACGTATTTTACTCGAATAACTCCCAAAATGGGACATAAACGAAATGGAGAGGAAAAGGAAATGGCGTGTTGTAATAAAAATATATTTATTACGTTTTGAAAACGGTATCAGAAAATACGGAAGAAAAATGCGAAATTGAAGAAATTCGATTTCTGAAACAGATTTTGTATATCATAATATCTACGAACGTGTTCATCATATGAAGCAAGACTAATAATAATAGTCGCATGAAACTGTTATGTACATTTTATATTATGTAATAGATTTAAAATAAATGTTGGATCAACTAACAAAGTTGGTGCTAAAAACGGTACTAGGGATAGTTAAAGGAATTTCAGAGTTTCGTAGCTAATTCAGCTATGTACAGGGGTCTGAGCTATGTTATGGTTAGAGAGATAAAGCCATTCGCAGTTATCACTTTCCATTAGTTACACATAGAGGCCTAGCTAGTGCCTTACAAATGGAAGGCGCTAGAATCTCTCACAGTCCACAGGCCACGAGAGTTTATCGTCGCCGTCGCCGTCGCCCGTCCAACGGCGTCGACCAGGATAAATTGCTCGACATAATAGCAAAGGGCGCTCGGCGCTGCGTCGCGTTGCCGAGCCGGGTCCGCCTGATTATGGCGGCTTGGTTGAAAATAGCGGAAAATGGCGTAATTAATTTATGTTGATTGTACCAACGGACGTGTACCGACCGTAAACAATCACCGAAACGGATATGAATCGCATGAAACTCGTGTATTTCTAACCATTCTACGCGCTTTTATTGCACGTTAATTTCGGGATCTGCGGCTAACAGCTACACAACACACATGGGTACGCGAGAGCTGCAATCAGTGTGTGATATTGTTTCGATGTTTAATCAGATTATTCAGATTACACCTCAAATAAGCGAAAAACGTATTTTTTAAACAAATTACTTTCTTTTGAGATTCGCTTTATTGTAATTTTAATCATTCTTCTAAAGGGGTTATTTTCTGTTTATTTTCAGGCTTTCTAAATGACATATTTATATATAACATTTTTTTATATAATTTACGGCTTTGCTTTATGTTATCAACTCTGTTGTGTTAGCGTGAGGTAAAATGAGGCTTAAATGAACATTTTGGGACGTAAACCGAAGACAAATGTAAATATTTATTCACCTTTATCCGATGATTGTGGAATAAAAGAAAATTCGTCTAGAAATGGAAATCAATATTAATAAACTGATGACAAAAATGTTGCCATTATAATAAAACATACAGCCAGAGTAAGTCAGAATGATTACTACTTGTTCCCGACAACTGAATATTTAAGTTATTAGATACGTTATTAAGCGGGAACAGTGATAAAAGAAGTATATCAAAAGCAAAATTACAAACATTAACAATTTCTAAATAATAAATTTAAAAAATTTAAAATCGAATATCACGCTAAATAAATAAATAAATAGTCCGCTGTTTTTTTTTGCGTTTCATGTATGCAGTAATTTAAAAAATTAAAAGTAAAAACATAATTGTGTAATGATTCTTTAATTGTCTACAAATACAGGCTGGTATGTTAAATTGCACTTGTGAAAAATACCCGGAAACACGCTAACGACAATGTTAGGACGGAAAACCAGTGAAAGGGGCGGAGGCAGGGTTGAAGAGAGCGGGAAATAAAAAAAATTAAGAGGAAAATAAAATACAAGTATTCCCGTGGTACTCACACGGCTCGTTTCACTAACGACCTCATTAAACACGGGGGTGGGTTGAGAGTGGAGGGCGGGAGGAGGGATGATGAGGGATGTACAGAGGTTCTTCAGAAGTGCACTGTCCCACAAGGTTCCGCCCCCGCCCCACCGACACTTGTACCAGGCAGTGTTCTAGTATCACTTATAAATTTTGATACCCTGGTGTAAATTATTAATGCGTAAAAATTAACAGTTTGGTAGACAGTTGAGTCGGTGGCTAAGGTAAAAATATTATTTATTAATGATGGAGCCGGTGAAATTATTTGTCAGTGAAATAGTATTATTAATTAAGAATAGCCAAATCCGTGATGCCCACCTGGCCGCCGACTTGCTGGACAACCTGCAATAAGATGGAGGAACAGCTGGTAGTCAACATCCCAAGAGGCATCAAATTCAATGTACCAACATATCGAAACCAAAACTACATCGATTTTGAACAGTTACTGTAAGCCTGATTTAGAAAACCAAAAGTTATATTCATAGTCTTTAAGTATTTTGGTGTCTCACGCGAAATACATGAACTAAAAACTATATTATGAGCATTGTATTGTACTAGTGTTTGAAGAAATAATATGAAAAAATTTAAACATTCTCAAAGTAATATGGTAAAAGATCAATAAATTAGAGTATAATAATATAATCCCAGCAATGCAGACAGCTAATTAAGTTATTATAGAGTAATAAGTATCGATCAATAAATGATAAAGACACACTCGACTGCACTAGTTTATGAATGCAGTTTCCAGTGCTCCACTACAAAATATTGCACACCGTATTTAATAACAGGTTGCGATAAGGGTGAGGATTAAAAGAAAAAAATAAGAATCGAACAATAAAAATAGGACAAATTTCTTATCCGATTACCTAGTCATTAAAACAAATTGTACCCTGCTCGACGATTTACGACCCGCACAATTGAATTTCCCTCTAAAATATAAAGTTATTTCATAGTTGAGAATTACTTTTATAAAGGAAGTAATAAAATGTTAACATTTTTTAATCCAGCGGTATAAATCGGTGAATTCCACCTTCTAAAGGATACAGTTTTCAGTTTTCATGCTGAAAGCGCTGAAACGGGGCTCGGGCGGCATAAGGTCCGGAAGGCATTGCAGGTAAAGTTCGCAGACACCGTGAGCGTGGCACGGGGTGGGGAGGGCGGGGGAGGGGTTAGCGGTGTAACAGTTGGGTGTAACTATTGCATTGTAAGTAATAATTCCCAGAGAATTCGTGTGACGAACACTCCAAGGCTATATCCGAAAAAAATGTTTAATGGATTGCGAATTGGCTGAGCCCTCGGGGAAATAAAACGCGGTTTGAGAAACGAAATTATGACGGTAAACTTTTTAAGTGGGTACCCACACGCAATCTCTTTCCCCTTCGCTAAATCGATAGTAAAGATAACACTACTTAAAACAAAAATAAAGAAAAATTTACACTTTTTACATTTTGAATTTTTTTTTTTTACTGTCTATTCTATACCCACTAAGTACTCAAATTAATCTTAAAACACATGCCATAATATATCTTTTCTATCTACTACGTTCCCTTACCCGCACCCAGTGGTACATAGGTATCTTGGTCATTATTACGTAGGTAAAATGATCAGTATTATGCATCAGTGCCGTCCAAGGTATATACATATAAAATTATTTTTAACATGTTATTAATTTGCTATGTCTTTTAAAAATACAATAATCGGTATAGAAAAATATTTTTATAGTAATATAAATTATATTTAAAATACGTTTGAGTAATCAAATCATGGGTGAAGAGAACACAAAGTTTGATACAATAATTAATCATATTAAAGGTTTGTTAACGGAATAAATTTATGTTGAAAAGCTTAAGAAATATTGATTTTATTTCGTGAGCTGTGCATAGAATACTTAATTAAAAAAAAATTACGAAACACAAAAGCTAGAAATAAAAGTATACAATTCCGCTTGCTTCCTTTAAAACAAAAACAGGAAAGCATATTATGTATAAAATTTATTTACGAGTTTACGTTTTATTTCGGATATTATTGAATTTTTAAAATTATAAATTTAAAAACGAGATAATTTTTCCCGGACCAGTCTAAGAGCTACTCTGTTATAAAAAAGACAAAAATATATTTATGTATGTGGCAAACATGTCTATCAGTATAAAAAGATTTTTGATTTACGTTCAGTGAAACACCTAGACATATTTATTATTATATGGGTACAATATTTTCGAGAGGTTTCTGGCTAGAAGGAATTCTTACTATCACATTCAATGGAAGTTCATAAACACATATATTTTTACACTTTTGGAATATTAAAAACGAGATTTATGATGCTAAGAGTATCCACATATTAGTTTTATAATATTCAAATACAGACCTTCATAAAATGTGTTTGATAGGGAGAAACCTAATATCTAAAAACATATTTTAAAAAGTAGAAAATAATAAAATTTAACTTACAGTTTTTGAGATTCCGAAGCACATATTTGCAAACCAGGAAATTACATACAAACAGGTTATGCTTGTTCTATTGAAATAATTTCGAGATCACTCACGAAACAATATTTATGCCATAATATTTTATGCTATCAAAAGAAAATTATATCGAATTTAAAAGCACTAGAAATCTCATGAACGATATTCTATGGTAACTTAGACGCGTACACACGCGCTCATCTGGATAACGGGACGAGATACTAATTGAAAATAAGGAAACCTAAATCTAGAATCCTAGTAACCAGGCGTGCGGCGTGCAGGAGGCGCGCCGAGCGCATAGCGCCAGACAGACAAGCTCCCGTCGCGTTTCCCGCGCACCGATAGCCTCTCATCCCAAAGACGATAGTTTGATACGGTCAAGATCACGGCACTATATTATAAAATACTTCAACAACGTATGCACGGGATCTATTTTCCACAAAAAAGGAATTACTTTACGAATAATGTCCACCAGCTTCTGTAGCCGAACGAATAAGAAGAAAATTAAACGACAAACGAGAAAATTGAGACCGCGAGTAAACTTAGGAGAAATATTTTCGCTGAAGAAAATCGCTAGCGCGTTTGTAAACTTTGTTATATTTACACAGGGGCATATTTAAAAAAAATTAATACATGAGGCATATGAATTGAGTAGATACTGGAGAAAACTATCGTTACCGGGTTCGACAAAGATGAAGGAAAACACATAGTTGTCTCGATAAGCCCAGGACGTAGCGTCATGATGGCGGCTAATTCGCACGTGTACCACGAAAACATCCCTTTATTAAAGGCTCTAAATCAGGGCCTAGTTTAAAACGAAAACATAGAAAAGATTTATACCAAACGCCAAACGCATGTGTATTTTTGTCGGATCTTTGTGTGTTTATGTAACGACAATCAGTCTTATTATTGTATGATTTTCACTTTTTATCTTAAAATTCGTGAATTTGAATAAGCAGACTTGGCGTTGGTGGGAAATTGGGGCGGGGCGGCATTTTTTCCAGCCGTTTATTTGTGTCAGGAACGTTATGACCGCGATGTCTGCGATCTATATGAAAATAAAAGAGTTAAAAGCAATTAAAAAGGTGCCACGATAAAAGTTTCTCTAGCGGGTACAATCATTATGTTGTCTGTTGGTAGCTAAATATTCGCATAAACATAATATAATCAACCAAAAAAAGAGTGTCATACATAAGAAATATAGTATAATAGGATTCTATTCCTTTTTTTCTATCCAACATTATTTGAATATATGTCATACTTGGAGACGACCCAGAAGAAGTAATGCGTCCGCTATCTCCAATATATAATATTACAACTACCCTTTGAAACAACAACACTAGACACACGGACTTAGGGTTAGAAATTAATGAGCGTCCAATAAATAAGAACAAAGAATTTGGTAGACCTTGAATGAAACTGCTTATCAAATAAATACTAAACAAAATAAAACAATGGTTCGTATACGAGTACTTAGTAACTTGGATCGATACGTAATAAAAATATAAAAAATAAAAATATGATATTCTTATTTACAGTGTAAATGATTTCAGTTGAAATTGATATACATTTCTCGAAAGATGGGGGATGGATCTCTCAGAGGAGACGGGTGAAAGACATCCGCCTACTGTGAAGTAGATATTATGTTGAATATTATATGAACCAGCAGGTCTTCTTCTTGGTATCTAGGTACTGCTTCATGATTCGATTTTTTTTTTACATTTTATTACACACGTAACTAACCACGTAGGGAATGTTTAGGAAATGACAGACAATTTGGCAGGCCGCAAAACAGCCAATTTAACGATGGTGAAAATACGCAAAAACACAATAAAGAAAATAATATAACGAGTCCAGGGCTTATATTGAGGCTAACATTGTATCATATTTAACTATTAGCAACTGCTAAACAATCCTGAGGTTGCGGTCGAGACATAAAATAAAAACGCAGAAGTAATTACGGGATCTAACAAAAGGAAATACTTTTTAGCAACAAACAAACAAAATGATTTAAGATATTATTACTACGTTTGGGTAGTATGAAAAAGAAGTTCATAATAATATGCAGATATTCAATCCAATTTATTGATAAGGGGTGGGGGTCAGTCATACTTGGTGAACGCCACTCTCCAAACCTTCCCTAATCTTATTTTTCCTACAAAGTAGTATACAAAACAACATGTCTCAAGTTTTACAAAGAAATTTGAAAAGGTCATGAAGCATCCCCCATTGGGAGCATCTGTGTCCCAAATTTTCTCCCCAACCTGTAGGGTAAAAACAAATAAATTTTCGCATTATGGGCGGTGAAATATCAAGTGATATCGATTGAAATTTATTGAATTCAAAATTGCCCACACGACACTCGAGGAGTTGAGAAAATTAACCAATTTCGTAAAGCTTCAAAGGCATTTCACACGAAACCCTGGATTGATTTAATAATACTGACGTGTGGAATTAACGATTAAAGTTGCTTGATTACCAAGTTTCTTTCGTAAAATGAATTAAATTTGTAGGTACACTTTTTATCATACTAAGAGTATATCTAGTGCAATAATTTTTGACTACATTCTACGCATTTCGTGTTGCCAAATTTTTTGGTTAAAACCAGATCTAAGGAGTCAGACAAAAATTTCCGACTGGTATTCTATATATATTTATATTTTTCATACTGACTCCGAATTGAACTCCAACTCTTCCCCAATTTTAATAGAAGATGAAGTCGGTATTACACTCTTCAATATTGTTTATCTAAGCTACCAAACTTATGCATCGAAATTCGACTTTCTTTATTTTACGATGTTATCAAAGAACGGATGTGATGAGAAATGACTGATTAATATGAAGACAAACAAGAAACCAAATAATTCATGTTGGAAAATCTTAAAAATCGCAATCAGGTCTGCTTCTGATAGCGATTTGAATGTTCTACTATAAACAGTGAAAAATAAAAACGAGAAACCTCACAAAAGCAGCGATTCATTTGTTTTTCATGGCGCTGCACTCACAATTCGAGCTTTAAGGGGCGGGCGGCAGTTGATAACTGATGGGTAAGGACGTGGAACCCTATCCCGGGGGGTGGGGTGGACTCACACCCTGGTAAAAGAGAAATCTCTGTCCAGCGGTCCCCTGTGGAGTACTTTAATTTTCCCCAGATGAAAAAAAACTAAGTAAAGTTATATCCGACTATTTGAAAGCATCTTCAGAAATTTTATATTTGAGTATATCATAAGAACTAAAATGTTTCTTTTTCATTAAAAAGTGGTCAAAATGTGTAAGTTTTTCATTAACCCACTTCCCAAGTATAAAAAAAAGAGTATCTGTCTAGTAAACAGGATCTACGTTTTTTTTAAACATTTAGGCCTTGAAAACTTCGACAAATATCAAAACTTCTAATACAAGCACGATCTCGTTTCTTCTCGATACAATCCAATCTTCAGATTTATGATCTTTTTTGTGCGGAGTTTATACTGGTTTAAATATTAAAATTTTTTTATGAAACCGTGGTTTTTGAATTATTAAAAATAAATAAATATGAACTAAAAATTAGGAAAAACCTTAATTATGGAACAAAAATGGTCAAAACCCTAAATGGAAAAATGTTGTAACGCTGTATGAAGAATATTATAGAACGTACGTAGCTTAATAATTTATGATTATGAGGTTACAAATATTACTGCTCCATAATACATAAAGTCAACAGTAAAGTCATGAATTTTCTCGAGACATTTCACGTTGTCTCGATAATTTTGAAGGTAGTTGTACTCAGGGCGTTTAGCAGAATATTTATGTGTGACTATAATGTGTTGTGTTGCTACTTTATGTACGAAGGAAAAACGGTCGTGACGTGTACGAGGGTACTTACTCAACATTTCACGGTTAACTTTTATAGTGCTCCTAGAAACTGGGTTTTTTACGATGCCAAACGACTAGATTCAGTGTTGGGATAGGTATCACAACGTAACCAGACATCACCAGGGGTGCCGGTATATTACAACTATTAATTTATACAATGCGGATAAGAGATGATAGAGCATCATCATAGTTTTTCAAGTAAATACTTAATTTCTAAATAAAATTTACGAAGATGACAAACGTAAGGTTCAGTATAAAAATGTAGACCTTTTCCGAAGTAAGCTGCTCCGTCGTATGGACACAGACTATTATGCTAAAAAGATATGGTTTTAAACAAAATGGCGCTAATTTGAGAAAAGAATTTGGATTTGAGACAAAAGTCTCTAGAAGTTTCCTTCCTGGGACCAAATCTGGAGAGTGAATATGTGTATTGAATTTCAAAGTACGAAGTTGCGAACGCTCCCCGGGAACAAAACAAAACTGCCCATGAAAGGAATGCTACGAGCTGAATTTTTAATCAAACTTCAGAGTTAACCGAAACACGGATTTGAGGAGAAAGTTATATTGTTTTAGGGACTAAAAATACAGTTGTAGCGGCATTATGACAAGTCCGTGACTCCATACTTAAGACGATTTGGACTACAGAAAAGTCAGTAACCTTTAGAATAAATAAAATGAAATGAAAGCTTACGTAACGCAGACTATTTGTGATTCATTTTAATAAATCAATCGAAAAGTACAGTGAAGACATAATACATTTTCAAGTTTACAGTTATACATCGAGAAGACACACTTTTTTTAACACCACAACTGGCCGGGAGGCTCAATAACAGAGAGGAACATCACAAAACACCCGGGGTTGAGAAAAACCCCTTTTGATTTTTGTGTTTTCAAAAGGAATCGAACCTTCGAATCGTGAGTCCAGCGTCTTAGGCTACGGAGACCGGTGTTACTATAGATTTCCTTTACTTAAAAATCTATGAATTAATATTACTATCCAATTTAATTATCAACATTTTAGGTATTGATATGTTTGACAATATTTCTTCTTCTTCTTTCTCAAAGTAACATGTATTATCTCCCGTGATCGGAAAAGGGCAGGCGCCATGGTTAAACGTTGGTGAATGAAAATCATAAATAAGAAAATCACTAAAAGGCAGAGCAATTACTGTTGCCGATAAATCCTTCAGGAAAATACCCATTTCATATACGTGGGTGTAACGTAATATAGCTATCAAGTATAGGCACACGTTTTAGCTTGGTAATTTGTTTAATGTTCTACAGCACATAATGTTTTATTCCATTATAATCTACGCTTTTTTTGAACAATTTTATTATAGAAAGGAAAATTATAATATAATATGGTATACGGTTAAGCAGTTTTACGTAAAATTAATCGTTTTTTTCCATGCAAATAAACTAAAAGTGTTTTTATTATGACATAATGTTGCGACTGGTAGAATAACGCGTAACAAGACGAAATATTTATTCCCTAGGTATATCATGCCCAACGTATTAATTAACAAACAATGAAAAATGTAAGGAAACATGTACAACACATAATATTGTATATAATATAAGAAAATACATGGTTTCATATCGTGTCGATAAGAAAGGAGTACTTGAGAAGAAATATTAATTTTATGAAAAAAAACATTGGCCATTTAGAGACGTATAAAGAAACAATTCTAATATAAAACATACCCAAAATACGTAGCTATCACGTACCTATTCATTATTCCAAGGGTTAACCACAAACAAAAGTAAAGGGAAAGGCGAATACCTAAGTGTTTCCAATTTTTAAGGATAGCAAAGAAGTACCGTAAAGGATTTGTACCAATATCTATATAAAAAAAATAATAACCACAATATGTAGGTATTACAATAATTTATTTTTTCGTCAAAATGTATTATTTAATTTTGTTTCTGGTTTCTGGTGCAAGAGAGAATTTTCTTTCTATGAAATATCGTTACTAATTAATATTGTAAAAAAAAGAACACAGGTAGAATTCATACAAGGCTTCAAGGATATTTAATGGGTAACAAGAAATAGTTGTAACAATGAAAATTTAATTTGACCCGGAATAAACATTAATTTCAATGTTTTACAAAGAAAAACCATGTAACATTAATGGCGGCAGTTTGTTTGCACACTTAGTGAATCTTCCGTGTCTAATGTATGCAGGAAATGCTTCCTAATGCACCGGTGATTTGTGCTGTTTTCTTGTCACGATGACCTCAATAAAATACTGATAGCATAGATTTACCGTCCGTAGAATGTTGTGACTCCATTGATATTCAATCCATTTCGTTTGATCCCGCGTTAGTCCTGAAATATTTAAATGAACTAGATTCTACCAAAGGACCTGGTCCTGATGGGTTTCCCACAACTTTTGTGAAAGGTTGTGCAAAGCAGCTGGCTCAGCCGTTATCATATCTTTATACCCTTTCAATGAAAGAAGGTAGATTTCCGACTTGCTGGAAGAAATCTTATGTTTCCCCTATTTATAAAAACGGTGATCAACACAACATTGAAAACTACAGGCCTATATCCAAAATCTCTGTTTTTAGTAAGTTAATGGAAAAAATTGTAACTGATCAAATTTCCCCTGCCGTGAAGCATTTCATAGATCCTAACCAACATGGCTTTTTCAAAAAGCGAAATGTGACTACCAATCTCGCTGAGTTTACAGACAAAGTACTAAAAGTAATGGGCAACAGGCATCAGGTTGATGCCCAATATACAGATTTTAGTAAAGCCTTCGATAAGATTAGTCATAAAATCCTAATTCACAAGCTTAAATGTTATGGCATTCACGGAGACCTTTTACGTTGGTTAGAATCGTATATAAAGGATCGCCTGCAATCTGTTACAATACTTAACCACCATTCATCATTTAGAATTTGCCATTCCGGGGTCCCTCAAGGATCTCATTTAGGCCCGTTATTGTTTATCCTTTATATCAATGACATAGGTAAAGTCTTCAAATTCTCAGAGTACAAAATATTTGCAGATGACACTAAGATTTATAAGAAAATTTCATCTTTTCAAGACTGTTTGGACATGCAAGAAGACCTTGTGAGCCTTTCTATTTATTGCTCCAGGAACCAACTTTTATTGAACCCTCTTAAATGTAATACAATTACCTTCACAAGAACAAAAAAAACCCAATTATTTATGCATATTCCTTATCAGGCACAGCTTTACCTCGTGTTCATGAAATAAGGGATCTGGGTGTCATCCTAGATTCTAAACTTACTTTTCAAGCACATACTGACAAACTCACTGAGAAGGCATATAAAATGTTGGGATTTGTTATTCGAGTGTCTAAACCCTTCAAAAGTGAACTAACGTTAAAACACTTATATTCTAGCTATGTAAGAACACACTTAGAGTTTGCATCCATTATATGGAATCCTCAGTATGTTACTTATATTGACAGACTGGAGAGGGTTCAGAATAAGTTCTTGAAGCATTTAAATTTTAGATGTTCGCTTTCATTTCCAAACTACGACTTATCTGCACGTCATCACAATCTTATGAATCTTGAAAATAGGAGAACAGTAATAGATATGACATTCTTGTTTAAAATCATTAATAATCAAGTTGATTCTCCGCAATTATTAACAAACACATATTTTAACTGTCCTGCACGTGCCTTACGTAATCATCCAACCTTTCGTTTGCCAATTGTCAGTACGAATTATGGTCAGAACTCATTCTTGCATCGTTCTTGCTCAAACTTCAATAGTTTCTTTAACCATATTGACATAAATAATACTAGCCTATCTATGTTTAAAAAAGAACTCCTAAAAGTGTTCGCTAAGTCCCCAGAAATATCTCATAATTTTCTTATCTTAACTTTTACTAATAAATTGTTACCCCCTTCCTCATTTTTTAAAATCTTTATAATGAACCCTAAGTTAGTTTTTTATATAAATTTTCTCTGTATTAATAACAAACAAAACCCCTTATTATAATTATAAATATGGAACTTAACTGGTCCACTATAATATGTTTATTATAATTACGTTTACATTGATTGTAAGTACTGTTTGTTTCCGAAATAAATGAAAATAAAATAAAATAAATAAAAAATAAAATAACACCACAAAGGCCGTATTTCCCTCGCGTAGCAAAATGCATTCATAATGTCCGCGATCTATTACAGCATTATGAAAGAAATATTTTCCCGTGGAAATCAATATTATTTAATAGCTTTAACGGACTTAAAGAGTTTTAGGTATCTAGATGAGGTACGCACACAGTATTTAAATTATATTATTTAATTTTATGATGGGACATCAGAATCACATCAATCATTTACAATCAATTAGGAATCTGGGTCAATTACGATCTAAATTTACAATGATCTTAAAAGAGTCATAAAAATGGTTGTTTAAGTTAATGTCGTTAACTTATTTGTCTTTAATGTAGTCCGTTTAGACAAAAAATGTCTGTTGGCCAAATATCGTCGAACGAAAACACTAGAATATTGATCTCATAAAAAATATGATAAAGTTGAAGAAAAATGTACGTTTTTCTTGATGTATACCTATAGACTCTTATGAACTAACAACTGCCTTATTGCCGTAATCCTTTTAAATGGATTCGTTCGTAGATACGTCGTCGTTTTAAAGCCTCTTGGTAGTCAGTTACACACATGTATAAACACACCAAAACACATAGACAAACAAAGTAAACTGCTTAATGTAACTGTAACGAAAACTACAACACTATTACGAACAGAACAACGGAGTGTAATTTGATAGCGTCAACTTCCTAACGGGTAGGTATATTTTATTTTTAGGTCAGTAAAAATAAAATGGGTCGTATTTTGGGGTGGAGACACGAGACGGGCACGTCAGAGCCAGCCTGGCGAGGGAGGGCGCAGGGCGGAAAGTCACCCCCCCCCTCGAAACCAGTGCAGTGGCCTTACCACATACAATTTCAACGCGATCGTTTTTCAAAACTTTCAAGTAATGTAACAAAGGAATGTATTTATATTTGAGTATTTCATAAGAGCTTAAATTTTTTTTTTTAATGTGTGGCGCTTATGCCCTTTGTATCTGAAAAATCTCAAAAACGTCATGCGAAGTCCGCGGCCTCCGCCCTTGCCGCCCAGGCTGCATGCTCACTCACAATCCGTAACCGCCTAGGAAAACTGACAGGGTTGATGTGAGTGTAGATATACCCCTCGCAATGTGGAATACTGCGGCGACACGAATATGCGAAATGCACTGACAACCTTAAAATCGCGATTAAGCTTATTGAAAAAATTGGTAGAATTGTGCTGGACTAAAAAAAGACTTTCATTGCTCGTTTAGCCACCTCTTTGGTTACCTCTTGTAGTGATTGCTTTATGTGGGTGCACAGAGAGCAATGAAAGAGAACTTACAGTTTCTAGTGCACATTTATTACACAGAAGTTACATGAAAGGAAATACAATGAAAACTTAACTAAACTTGACTAATTAAACTAAGATTGACATGAATTCTAAAAATGGAAAAGTGCGAAATGAATTTAGATTGCCACACAATTTGGCGGCAAGAAATTTGTACGAAAACGACGTGGAGTCACGATGACGGTTAAAATGGTTCTCGTCATTGTTCGATAACGTTCGGCAGAGTTCGGTAGATCTTGCTTCGTTCCGCGTCGTACGCGTGACGTATTTCTTCCGCCACTCGTAATCTTATTCATAAAGAGGGAAAATCTCAATTAAATACTAAAAATCAGTTTTAAGAAATGGAATTTATTTTAAGGATTCAAATAGCTTGTAAAGTTTAGTTAAGATTTTTGTCACCAATTCACCATTAAAAGATATTTTTTGAATACGTAAGAAATTTGAAAAAAAAACGTACGTTTATTCGTCATCTTGATTTGTACAATAATGATAGAATAAGGTATTAGATTTCAGTTTCAAATTAGTTTTACAATATCGACGCAGAAGGCCAATCACTTTTACAGACACGGGAACAAGTCCCCAGACACTTCATCATGATGCTTCCTATCTCTCACGGTTACGTTTTCATTTCACTATCTCCAACCAAAGTGGGACACAAAAGGCCAAGTACAGCTTGCTGATGAACTAAACGAAGATAAGAGGAAAGAAAAATGGTAGGTACCTGCAGATAGGGCGGGGGCGGGCGCGGGCGCGGGCGACTCGCTCGACGGAAGTTTAATAATAAAAGTCAACAGGGTGGATATCTTGTTTTGCCGGGGGCGATCCACTCTACGCGCATAAAAATTTGGCTGGCTTACAGTTTTGGAAACTGGCAATACACAATTTTTTTTTTGCAATAGTAAATATACAACCAATATTCATAATACATATTTTTTTACCCCTTCTATAAAAAAGAATAATTTTTGTTTGAAAAAAAAACTTACTTTGTTACTTTGTATTTTTCATTTACATGTATATTTTAATTATGAACCCTGAGGTTAAACGTATACTCTCGACCTCAAGGTTTGAATAAAAACATTATTTGATAATTGAAAAAAATTAAAAAAATTAAAAAAACTTTTGGTTGTCTGTAAAGTCGGTTTGCGGACGATAATTTTACGTGGTAACGTCATAAGAAAACATTGATGAAAAATAGCATACTTTTATGAATTGAATTGAATTATTACTGAATTATCTTGTGTAATACAAAACAGAAGTTAATTGTAAGTTACAATTTTTTCCAAAAATTAAAACTATTTTGCACACGTTAAATTCACTTTCACTTTGTAGCTTGTGTGCTGCTGCTGTCTCCCTTCTACTCGGAGGCATCGGCCGATGGAGTGGAAGAGAGATAGATGCGTCACAAACCGAACGCTTAGTCCGATCGTGCCTCTCTATCGCTTGTTCCGCGCTCTCGCTTGCACACTCGGCTTAGGCGGAACGTGGCAATGACTCATGCTTTTTCGTGTGTGCAGCCGGCGTTCACCGATTTATTAGTCGTTATCACGTCAAAAGAAATTGAATTTATTTATGCAAACAGCGATAATCTGATACGCGTTAAACATTTTCCTAGATCATCTGAATTTCAGAAAAATTATGAATTTCACAAGTTGGCCGTGACATTGGGAATACCAGTTGCTGTTTTCTATTTTCGGGCAAATTCACACAATAACCTTAAACGCTCCGTGACACGAAACACAAACCATAACACGCCCGCGCCGTCCAAATGGGAAAAGTAGAATAGTCAATTTAATCGTCAAGCGAGAGTGACCCACGCTATGTCGGTCGGGGTCGATACAAGTGGGAAATATTGATAGGAATTTTCGGTGTGAATAACCGGAAAATGGAAGAAATGAAAGTTCCAACGATTTGTTAAAGCTTACATTAAAAATGTAAGGCAGACGCCCGCGCCGCCGCCGCCGCCGGTTTGCGTTGGTACCTACTCTTTATAGGTCTATAGAACCTACGTTGTCTACGTCAGTTGCTCGATCACAGATCACTATCGACGCGGTAATAAGCGACGTGATAACGATTTCTTACCATGGATGTTTAACGTTTTCGCGATCACAATGGAACACGCGTTAAAAGTTATCGATCGGGATTATTAAACGAGCGCATCAAGTCGCGAGCCATTTCCCGAGATATATCTTCTTCGCACATATCTTCTTTTAATCTTTCTCGAGTGCCGTATTGCATTTAGCCGGCGTTCGGCAAGCCAAATATTGAGAAAAGCAATCGACATAATAAACAATCCGACACGCGCGTTGACTTTCTTGATTTGACGTTTGACGTTTAGTCGCGATATTTATTATCATCTATGGTGCTCGGCAACGCGAACGTGGTATGAACGTATGTTCATTGTGATCGGTCAAATGGTTAGCGTTAGCACGTTTTTAAGTACGTCAATAGTTGTCTGTGATTGAGCTCCAGAGGCAGAGAAACTTTGAAAAGGCAGTGTTTAATTTTGCCTTTAGGTTTACGGAGCCTGTATATCGACACGCAATTCTTTTTAACATTTCAGCTTTGCTATAAATATGTTTGCAATATTATGTAATAGAGCATTTTAAAATCTCCATGCTGGCGATTATGGGCTTCATATCAGACTGCTTTCATCACTTATCTGCTTCTGCCTCTAAAAGTAGAATTAAAAGTATTTGAACAAAAGAAGAGTCGCACACGTCTGGGAGTAAGTAAGATAAATGAATTGGTAAATTAGTAAAACAAGAAATATATTTTCATTTTGCTCATCAGAATAAACCCACTGAGAGTGTTAATTAAAAGTAAAAAAGAAAGCTCCGCTTTGTAGAACCTTCATGAGGGGTAAATTAGTGCGGGGAGATTTTTTTAAATTAAAAGAAACGTGGAATAATATTCCTGAATGTGCTGATGTTAGGAGAGCGAAATGGCTACGATAGGGACGAGAAAAAACGTACTATGAAAACGCAAATATATTACGAATTAAAAAAAAACAAGATAATACGAAGATGATTAGATTGAATACATTATAAAATGACGTGTCGCATTGCAAAGATTTAATATAGCAATTTCGTTTGATATCTTTTCATTAAACAAAAAGAAGTTCTAGGGAGATGGTGTCTGAGTTTTGCATATTAAATTAATTCTTATAAAGATTAAGATATAAAATGAATTCAAATTATTATTAAGATATGAATAAATCCTAAATACCGATTGAAAGATACTCACAATATATTCAAATTTGTGCGATGTTGCTACTTTCCTACGATTACGATAAGAGGTCAGCTAAAACTATGCAGTTAGTAAATGCACCGGGAGCATATTTTGCATAAATCAGAACAGCAATTTTTCTGTTCAATGCACTTAACATCGGCAATCATGTTAACTAACTGAACAAATTATATGCGTTTGCGTTCAAAGGAACCTTCAATATGTGGCCGTTGTGTTTGGTTAACGACCAAAATCAAATTAGGAATATAGCAAGAGAGTTCGTTGACCTATGAACTTTATAAATGAGCTTTACTTTATGAGCTAATAAATTATGGTTAGCGAAATTGGTGAAATTTATTTTCTTTGTAAAGTAATACGATTAAAGGGAAAATATTGCGAAATTTGTAAATATGCAACGGAATGCTGAGTGAAGTATTTCTCAGAAGAAGCAACCAAAGATGTTTTTTAGTGTTAATCTTTTATAACAGAAGCGCAGATTTATGAACTAAAACGGATAAACGTTTAATTTTCCCTGTACAGATATTTGTTCAAAGAAACGGAAAGTAATCAGTTTTCACATAAAAATCACACAAATTTACATAGTATGATGTTTCGTAGTATATTATTATTATTATTATTATTTAATATTAGGCGAGCAGCTTAAAGCTGATATGCCTAAATCGGACAGTTAGTTAGGTTTAAACTTGTCCAGTCCATTCTTAAACCCGTTCACACTATTCGCAATGACCAGCTCCTGCGGTAGCCCGTTCCAGCTATCTACCACCCTGTTGCTCAGGAAATGTTTTCTTGGGTTCTGATTAAACCTTACAAGGAACTTGTATGAGGGGGTGTATTAAATTTAAAATTGGCATTGGATTACAAAGGTTATTGGCGTATGTGATACGAGAGCGTACGAATATTATTTGGTGTTCAAACAGATTTATCATTGAAAACTACCGAATAATGTAATCGATGGAATGGTTGCATATTATATGTAATATTTATTGCAATTTATTGAAATTTCTTTCCTTACATTTAATATAAAGTGGATAAAACTGAGGTGTTTGTTCTACAGGGCTGCTGAAAAAACCTGCAAAAAACCTTACACCTCTTATTTTATCTGTCAAACCAACAATGACAAAGTGCTTAAAATTATCTACTAATGATAGTTATCAATATTTATTGTTTATTTGTATGTTGAATTCCCTCGGTAACATTTTTCTTTGCACTTATGGAGACTTGGTTCACACCAATTCTTCTAATATGAGGATTGAGTGATGGACACAATATAATATTGTATTATTTCTATGATTCTGGACTAGTTTCAGAACTTACTGCTTTATTTCCTTGCGCTGACATAATGTATCCAAGAAGCACTTACCTGAAAAGAAAAGAAAACCTTTATGAGAAACATTATAGTTATATTAGAAATAATAGAGAAGCATTATTTATACATTGATTTGTTACATTATGTCAAGATAAGGGTTAAAAAATAACACAATCAAATGTGTGCTCACTTGAAAGTTCGTAATATATTCAAAATCAGTCGAAGACACGCGTTATATAGCATATTTACAAACTCTATTTTTTCACATGGGTAGGGTTCATGTACTGCTCTATCTTTTCAAACCAATCACAACATTCAAAAAATAACATTAACCTGAATAAAACATTAAATAAAAGTGATATTTTACACAAATCGCACAGAATTCAAAACTTTAAACCCAGAAATCTCAGGTAATTATTTTTGTTACATAACGCCTTCATCCACTCGTGTCTTCAATTGATCCTGAAAATACATCAAAGAAAGGAAATTCATTTAATTCCTGAAAACTTTTTCTATTCCTAAAGTTCCGAAAGTAACACGATTTTCCCGCATACGGATGTGTGAAAATGTTTCTGCAAAATATATATAATACTAAGAATATAACGTGTCGTTCCAAAAAGCCTTTTTATCGGATACCAATAAGTCATATAGTCGAGTAAATATAAGGTTTTAGATTGCATTAAAGTTAAAGATACTTCAGTAAATTTGTTCTCACATAAGAAACAGTCATCTTATAATGATATACCTATATTCCTATAATAATTGTATAACAAAACCATGCTTCAGACAATGTATCATAGTGCCAACAGCAGCGATACTTCAGTTAGAATTTTCCGAACCTGAAGGGCGCTTGATGGACACTCGAAGCAAGTATAAAACAAATAATATCGGAATATAAGTGAAATGTGAGGGTGGTGCTCAGAAAACAAGAGTGGTGGTCAATAATTCTGTTCATTGTTTATAAGGTAATAGCGTAAATTAAATGTCATGTACATAATATTAAATCGTATTCTTTTATGATATTGATGGTTCTCTTATTGTCATCACTAGAATATTAAATTAGAAAATACACGTTTTTGCGCGTCGCATCAAATAATATTTTTAGATGAATACCTTAACATGGGTTTTGGTCGATTAACTCATATAATATGAAAGAAATTCATAAATAAAATAATAATAAAATAACAAATTATATAAAGAAATAGTGCCCTATCGCCCGCCAAGGGGAAAACTGTACGGAAATTCCAGTACCGAAGCTTTTATTTAGGATTTTCAAGTACGAGGGTGGGTCGAGATGTCGCGTGGGGGGATGAAGCCATGTGTGGTTTGGCGGAAATTAAAATTTAACTGGTGGCTACCATTTCTCTCGCGCCATTCTGTGTAATTGTTGGCAATTATTATTACTCCCGCACTGGTAACTGAAAGTTCGTAATATGCACATACTCCTACCTAGCCTACCTTTGTATGTAATGTACTTACACATTTTATGAGCTATGTATAATACTCAAATTATCATTTGGTCGCGAGAATCATCCTAAACCATTAGAGTATCAATTAGCATTGGTGTGTTTATTAACTTAACTAAAATATAATTAAATATATCTACAAGTACAATATACACAACTTATACATAAATATGCTCGTAATACATGGGTATGACTTTTGTTAGATAAATAAAACGTCATACCTTTGCACAGGTATTTGCACAGTACAATAATTTTTGCTAAAACAATTACAAAAAAAACATTTTATAGCCAAACACTTCAAAACGAGTCTAACATCATGATTAAAAACACAGATCAAAGTAGATTCTCTGTTCTGATATTAATAATTATTAAATAGGTTGGATTTGTGCGTAAAATTATCTGGCATGGCTACATTTCCATGTAAAAGCTAAAATAATATGATCGAAAATCGAAACAAAATCCCATGTAGAAAATCGTTAAAAATCGTAATAAAAACACCCAAGAAAAATTGCTATATACTTATTTTCTTTTTGTTACGTTCGCTCTTATGCGGAGTACGTGGACATCACCAGAAACCTCCGATAGATGCTGTCATGGCCAAATTGGCAACACCAAATTTTTATTTACTGAATTTATAAAAATAATCACAAGATTACTCGTAAGTGAACAAAACAGTTATGAGATTTGAACATATTTATTTTAAATATTTTGTAGGCAAACGGCGCGGCGTGATGGTTCGTTAGTTGTCAGGTTTTCTCTTTCGCCTCATGAAAAGTTGGCTTTACAGTAGTACTAAAAGTTCGGTTAGAAATGGGATATCAATATTCCCAAATCACGCGACCTTCTGTGCAATTTACAAGGTAATTTATTGGTGGACGATAAATTCGGGACAATAGATTATGCGGACGTTCTATTGACAGAGTTCTCTTTAAAGCTTTGAATTTTCTACTAAGCATTCGGCATATTTACGCTTTGAGAGGGAAACGATGCAGAGGGGGTCGGCAGCGAGACAATAAATATTTATTCAGTAAATTTACTCAGCGACCTTTGACGGAAGCCTTTTGAGATCAAAAATGGCTAATGGTTGAAAATAAAATCGTAAATTTTATTGAATATCGATGAAAGGGCCGAATACCATACCAATGCTTGAAAGTGGTCATGTGAAAAATAAAAAATAAGAAGATGTATGAATGTAGAGGAAGCAGAAATAGTATGACAGGGACAGTAAAAAAAAATACATGGAAATGGTGTGATGGTTAGTTAGTTATCATAACATATCAATTCATTCCTGTAACTCACATTTTTTTAAATATGAAAGATGGAATCATGGATGGGCAAAATCTCAGAAAAGTTTTAAAATTTTAGAAATTTACGTGTTAAGAGAAAAATTTTAAAAATTTATCCCGATAAAATGGATATTTTGAGTTGTCACAATTTTTCTGGGAATGCGATCTAGGTGTGTTATTATAATTTCACTCAAATAAAGGTTTATTAAATAGCAGGAATAAAAATGAGGCGAAAATGGGTTTACAAATTAATAAAAGAGGTTTTTTTGTGATAATAAGATGTTTAAGTTGATAAAATATAAGTTAACTATCTTAATTTTATATTTGAACATAACGATTTTTCGTAAATTCATAAAGTATAAATGTAACGTGCAAAAGGGTCTCACTTTCTACTATTAAATTGTGTTAATTGAGTAAGTATGGACAATACTTATGCAGATTACTTACACCTCACACGAGTATGTAGGTATTTTAAAGTCATGAACCCATCATGCCACGTGTCATCATAATAATTGTAAAAATATAATGTTTTTATGTGTAATTCGTGATGTGTACAGTGAACACACTTAAGTGTAAAGTGCTACCCATCACATTTCAGACGTAGATCAATGCTGCTATAGCAAATGATATTAGGGGCAAGGTAGTGATACCTACACAATGGTGAATCAATAAATACATATAATATATATTTACCTATTGGGTTGATCTGTTAGACACTAATATATGCGTGGTTAATCGAGAGAGAGTGGGATAGTTAAGTTATTGTTTTAGTTAGAATAGCGAGATAAGTTTTAACGAGATACCTTAGTTGAATTAATCATTAAATTTGTGTGACTAAGCAGTTGAGAATAATATACTGTGAAACCCTAATTGATTTGCATTTGTTAGAAAACTTAATGAAATTAAAATCAATACTCATGTAAAACTAAAAATAAAATACCACCTAAATTGTACGAGAACAATTTTATCACTTCCAGACCAAGAAACAATGTCGTTTGCGCACAATATTTTGTCGCTGCCTGAATGCAGATGTAACCTGCAGAAGTGCAAACTTTGATGAAATGGAGTTAAGAACGAACAAATTTCAATTGAAGCAATTTTATTTCGGGAAAATGTCCTATCTCAAATAAAAGAAGCGCACAAAAAATTAAAAAAAAAAAAAAACATGACGTCTGTCCTATACATTTGTATGGAACTTTGTTACTTAGGAAGCTGTAGCTCAATCACAGATAACTATCGACGTAGTTAAAAACGTGCTAACCACGTGCTAACGCTAACGATTTGACCGATCACAATAAACATTCGTTCATACCACGTTCGCCGAGCCGATCATTGCCGAAGCAATACTCGGGAATGCTCGGCACGCGATATCGCGGCCAGACGTCAAACGTCAAATCATCGCGCATGTCGGATTGTTTATTATGTCGACTGCTTCTCTCAATATTTGGCTTGCTGAACGCCGGCTAAATGATATACGGCACTCGAGAAAGATTGAATGAAGATATGTGCGAAGAATATATATCTCGGGAAAGGGCTCGCGACTTGATGCGCTCGTGTCGTATCCCGATCGATAACTTTTAACGCGTGTTCCATTGTGATCGCGAAAACGTTAAACATCCATGGGTAAGAAATCGTTATCACGTCGCTTATTACCGAGTCGATAGTGATCTGTGATCGAGCAACAGGGTTACTTTAGTTCTGAATTCGGGTTGTACACGCTGTGTAATTTCAAAAACATGTTGCTCACATAAAAAAAGAAATTTATATGACTTCATGAATTCGTCCCAAACAACGTGTACCTAGTAGGTACGTCGCATGTGGTCTAAGGTACGCCTTACACCGCCTTAGTTATTTTTCTATTTCACTAACTCTAAGGTTACAGTATGAACATTTAGATAAAGTAAATGCTATCCTATATAAGGCACTAAGCTCACTTGAAATAATTCAGAGATAAAAACCAATAACATGTTGCACACAATGTATCCATGCCACATCCACGTACGTAATATTTTAAGAAAATTAATAGCTAGATACATACGCGTTATTAAAAAAAATAAAAATCAACACACTGAATCGATGTCAAACATAATTTGCATAAATACACATCCTATTGGGGCCTTAGACTTAATTTACCATTAATGTACGTATTATAGGGCCTTGACCCGATCACTTATTCCGAGTACCTACACTACATACACGCGAGCAATGACAGATGATTATGAGACAGGTTATTAAATCAAAACGCTTTTCATTTTTCTTGATTTTTGTAGCATAAGTAGGTTTTTATGCAAAGATCATGCATTATAGAGAAACACCATCTCAAGTCTATGCAGGTTTACTGAAATATTATTTCATTTATTCATGTCTATAATAAAATATGTTATCATTACACATTTGGTTGAGAATATTTTGGGTTTTAGAGGTTAGAAGATTTTTACACATTATGGGTGCATGAGTAAATTGTGCGTGTTTTATACAAGGTGTAACAAAACTTGATGTACAAGCGGGAAATGGTGAATCTACATCGTATTTGGAGACCATTGTGTAATATGACTTTTTAATTTGAGCTTGAAAAAATTTTTTTTTTTCTTCTCTCATAATTTTTCGTAAGTATGGCCGATTAAATAAAATTGTTCAGCTTCTTATTAAAACGCGTTTTTTAACTTTGTTTTCTTTATGGATAGTATTAATTTGATTAAATACTTTATATTTGATAACGATTTGCAAAAAAAAAAACAACTTTGAAAAACACATTAAAATAATGTTAATGTCTATGATATTGGCTTTATTAAATAGATAATTTTATGCCATTATTGTTTAAATATGAGCGCCACGGCTAGCTCGAATGAAGCGCAATCGTGAAGTCCAATTTTCGACCACTTTATCGAGCAACTGGGGCCGTATATCGGCAATAACACGCTAAATGTTGACTTCCAAATGGTCCAACGTTTTTGGTTTATCAGCATAGACTAGTGACTTCACATACCCCCAAAGAAAGTAATCTAATGGTGTGAGATGACACAATTGGTCGGATGGCCGATTATGTCGACCGTAAAATGGACGTAGTGCACAATAAGTTTGGCGAACCGAACCATGATTTTCAAAATAATTTTTCACAATTTGCAAGCGCTGTTATGACGTCAGTCTATTCATGGTGTAATGGCAAAACGTACTGACTACAAATCAACTGACAACTGTCATATTGACAGTCTGTGGAAACAATGTTGCCAGTTTAAAAACCAAACCTCTAAAAAAACACCATTTATAATAAATGTTTCGTAGCGGTATTAAAAAAAGAAAAATATCCCCACATTTATAAAAGTGGTACTTAAGGATAATAAAATAATTATTTTTTTTAAAGCGGAAACGTTGTTACCTGGTATATATATGTAATTGGTAATTATTTCATAAACCTAGCTAGGGCTGAATTACTGGTATTATATATTATTAGCTTCCGTGTAAGATAAGAAAATACCACCTGATTACAAGTAAAATACTTGAAAAATTATAACAAAGCATTATGCGTTTAATATAAATTAACTTTATGGAAGTATGCTAAAAATTCCGAGTATTTTGGAAGACAATATAACTCACAGCCACAAGGAGCCACTTGATTTAAAAATACCATAAAATATATATTAATTAGGGAAATCATCATTTTAAGTGAACATATAAATATTGAAAAATTTTCCATACATTGAAAAACACATTATATCAATTTGCAGTTTGTATATTATTTGTTACCTCTCTACTCTACTCTGTGATAAATTATTGCAGCTATTAACTACTAACTAGGCTTAGATTAACCCAATATTGGTGCGAGGGTTGTATTCCGCCAAGAAATACAGTATCAGTGCTACAGAAGGAGATACCTATACAGTTGGCATGGGCCAAGAAAGTTACTGTTGCTCGATCACAGATCAGTACCGACTCGGTAATAAGCGACGTGATAACGATTTCTTACCCATGGATGTTTAACATTTTCGCAATCACAATGGAACACGCGTTAAAAGTTATCGATCGGGGATTATTAAACGAGCGCATACTAGTCGCGAGCCATTTCCCGAGATATATCTTATTCGCACAAATCTTCATTCAAATCTTTATTATAATTTTAGCCGGTTTTCGGCAAGCCAAATATTGAGAAAAAGCAGTCGACATAATAAAAAATCCGACAAGCGCGATGATTTGACGTTTGACGTAAGGCCGCGATATAGCGTAGATCGGCTCCGCTCGGCTCAGATCGTCAATGCTCGGCTCAGCGACCGCGGTATTGAACGGTATGTCATTGTGATCGCTCGCGTTAGCGTTAGCACGTGATTAGCACGCTTTTAACTACGTCGATAGTTATCTGTGATTGAGCTACTGGTATTGTGTTATTTAAACCATTGGATGTGGATAGCAAAAAAGAAAATTTACTTTACATTACAATGTTTGTTAGTACGAATACGAATTATAATAATCTTAATTGAAAACTGTTCTCAAGTAGGTAAGTTTACTATTCATGTATCAAATAGCCATAACTTGCGGTTAATTATGCACTCGGCATGAAAAGCCATACAAAAAATATTTTGATTGGGCGATTATTAGGTACAAAAATAAGGATGAATTGATTAAGCCACAAAAACAAACACAAGCGACAGTGACTAAGATCAGGAAATTCATATCTTATCTACCTATATTTTTTATTAATAATTGATTCGTTGTTCTCAATATTTAATTAGATATCTCCCCGCAGTTACGTAAACGGGTATATTTACTGACGAGGCGATATAAAACAAACCAAGATAACGGATACTTAAATAAAACATTATCATAATATAGATTACTGTGTAAAAAGAAAATGTTAAACAACATGACCATACTAACAAAAATTAGTAAATCATTGCGGTTCAAGTGGACACTTCAATAAGATAAAAGAAAATTTAATTTAAAATTTCGGGAATTTATACTGATAGTCAACGCAAGCTCACAATCTATACTAATAGTCAACGCAAGCTTCAATCTATAGTGATAGTCAACGCAAGCTCACAATCTATACTGATAGTCAACGCAAGCTTACAATCTATACTGATAGTCAACGCAAGCTTACAATCTATACTGATAGTCAACGCAAGCTTACAATCTGTAAATATATATATAAGGATGTGACTAAGAAGTTTTATTGTCAAAAGATTAAACAAAAAGGTTAATATTCCTATACATATAATAAGAACATATCTGATTTTCAACAATTTTGTGAGTAACAAGGCCTTATGTGGTTATACATACACGACTAATAATAACTTATTTGGTTCTTCTAACGTTAAACCGAAAAACATTATTAAATTAATAAATAAGGCAGAAATATAAATCTTTCCTCAATTTTCTCCTTACAAGATTGAAAGGATATTAATCTTCAAAGGTTTTAGTGAAAATTTGCTAACGATTTCATTTTATATTGTCAGCGAATTTTAATAGACCAAAGTAAAATAAACGGATAAAATTAAAGGACGAACCGCCAAATTCCTTCATTAGATTTTAAGTTTCACTTTGAAAAGAAAATCTTATTATTCACAATAGCGCCTCAAGTCTTTATTTTTCTTTCCATTAAATATTATGTCAAGTCACGGTGTTATGCTGTGCATTATTTGATTGAAAATAATTAGTTTTGATAAAAATAAATGTGATAATTATCTATTTGCATATTGTAATATTCACAATATTTTTTATAAAATTATTGTTTACTGAGATTTCAGTTGCCTACGTAGGTATAGATTTATTACTGAGATATATGTATAATATATATATATATATTATATAATATGTTAGCGATAGTTAAACAAAAAATACATTTTGAGATAAGTAAGTATACACAAAATGTCCCTAAATGTATTTTTCTAGCAAATAAATGGCATAACATTTAAACATATTTTCGAGGTCACAAGATGAGTTTCCGTTTGAGCTAAAAAGAAATAGTAATAATAAGTTAGGAACAAAGAGTGCCAAAACTACAAAGTGCTAGAAATATTGAAGATACACATTCAATTTTATAATTATTCATAAAAAAATGGCCGGGTCAGTAATTATTCTTAGTGCGAGAATTGTGGTACATAGTTTAGTAGTTAGGTACCACCTAATAGTTACACAAACATGGTGTGCATGAGCGAGGTCGCCACTCACGTTGTGCAATATGTGCACTAGACGAATGTAATGCACTATGTGCAGGATACTAACTTATGGTAACGCATATCGTCCCATGCAGGTGCAGCATGCACTCAGTAAATTATTTATGGATAATTGATAATAACTGCTGCTCCTAATGGGCGAGATAGTGAAAAGCCCACACCCAGTTGACAGGTAAAAATAGCGCAGTATAAAAAGCAAATTCTCTCAAAACTATTTTTTTTTACCTCGTTACAGATATTCAAACTGGGTTTGAAATATTTTTCAAATACAAGGTATTTTCAAATACACTCTATTATCTTTATTGTAAAAATATTGACAGCAGCATTAGTGAAAATAAACGAATGTTTTGAATTGTAAAAAGTACATTAGAATATTTTCACTAATAACTTGATGACTACAAAATATAAAATGTTTATTTTCACACGAATGAAATGAAATTTCTTAATATTAAATCTAAAGTAATTAATACCACAACTTTATGTAACAAATGGGCATTTTGTTCCATAAGTAAATCATCTCAAAAGTTTTGCGGTTGATATAAAACTTTGTACGAAGATGTGATTACTTCCGGATATTCATAATTCAAACGGATAAAATTATACGAAGTTAATCGAAATTGGGGACCCAAAACCGCATCTTTTTTAAAATATATTGTCAACTCAAAAATGTGTTGCGTTAGATTTATAATTTTCCCGAGATGATTGTAAAATCGAAACTTCGGGGATAAAAACCCGAACTGAAAAGTGATATTCTTTTTTTTAAATGAAATGGCAAAAGATTTTAGTAAAACAAAAATGTTTTGAATTATTCCTGTAATGCTACATGGGGAGCCATTTTGGAAGTCAGAATAAAAGAAAGAAGAAGATTTCTTATTATTTATTAATTAATTTTATTATTAGTAAATTATAAAAAAAAACAGGGAATTTGTCAAGTCAAAAGATTATCGTGTTTTTGATTCCATCTTGATCTACCCGCGTATGTAAAAAACGCAATGATAACTCTTTCAGTATAGAAGCACAAGAATAATTTCTCAGACTCATGGTTTCCCTCCATAACATGTCAGAGTTAAAAGCTTTTAAACACAATATGTCAATATTATTTCTCAGACTCATTGTTTCACCAACATGTCAGAGTAAAAGCAGCACAAAATACCCGAGTTTCTGGCACAAGCTGGCGATTAAAAAATATACTAACTGGCATGGCACCATAAATAAAACTAATATACTAACTGGCATGGCACCATAAATAAAACTAATATACTAACTGGCATGGCACCATAAATAAAACTAATATACTAACTGGCATCGCACCATAAATAAAACTAATTTAAAACTTATTCAAGTATTGATAAAATTATTTTAACGGCTGCTATCCTTTTTTCATAAAAATTAACTTCTAGCAATAAAGTTGCTAACATACTTATTATCTTACTGATATTACAACTTTATTTGGCTACCTACTTGACCCAGAAACCTGTTAACTATTTTGATACCTACATACTCGTAAACCATGTAAGAACCCATCAGTTATGATTTTTTTGAAAGTACACTTTTTTAAAAATATTATTACATATTTAACGTAATATTATAACGTCAATCTACAAATAAAAAAAATATCAGCCGGTTTGTAGTAGAACCATAAATGATGTTATGTTTTCTGTATTAATTAGCAAGCGGTAAGTAAGTGAAGCACGCGATTTAAGGAAGTTCCTTTAGTAGAATCGACACTGTGCAATCAATTTAAAAGTTAATGGCTCTGTAACCTCGCAATCTCAACTAACTTTACACAAGTTGGCCAAATATAGACCTGACTTTTAGACAGAAATAGATTTGTGCATTTAAATATACATAAATAGGTTTTATTATACACGCAAACTTTGCTAGTGAGTTCTAAGTTCTAGGTTTTCTTGTTATATACCTACTAATTGAAAAATCTTTTTAGTAAAAAGAAAATTTAAGAAACGATTTTATAAAAAAATGAACAAGCGACATGCTATAGAAGTGTAAAATAAAAATTAATATCTTATTATAACTTTTACACTAAATAGGGTTCTTCCCGATAACACGAATATTCTTAAAAACGTTATAAATATTTAAAGTATATTTTTACAATTCCAACGATATAAAACACAATGATCAAAAATGTTGTTTTCATTTATTTTATTTATTTACAAACTAGAGCTTCTTTACAATTTAGAGAGCTTCTTAAATATCTAGATACATAGGCATATAACATAATAAATATCGTAGATAAACTGAGTACTGGTGCAGTGGTATGTTATGAGTACCTACATACAAAGATAAATGGAAAAACACCGATCAGCGCTATCAGTTAATTATGCTAAATTTATGTTTTAAAAACACGAAAATACGAATGATTTTTAACGCCCGTTATTGGTTAATGACGTCATACCCGTCCACCATGAAAGGCGTGAAATTCATTACGAAGTGAGCGCCTATATTGCTGTGACGTCACACCGCATGCGCGCCAAATAAAGGATTTTGCGAGCGATTTGAAAAATCGCTATTTCAAACCGCGCTAAAAAATTCATATGACTTCGTAAATTTTTTTTAAAAAATCCTTTGATATTGTAATTTTCAATCAATTTTTTGAAATAAAAAATAAAAAATCGGTAAGAACCCAATTATATCAAAAGACCTTTGTCGATGCGAAAGACTGATAATTTCCGTGGAATATCAAATTTAAATATAATTAATTAAAGTTAGGCATACATTTCGAAAATTTATACGACCAAAATTAGGTTGGGAGACATAACTTACTTACAATAATTAAAAATATTATAAAAGTTAGTTGAATTATAAAAGCTTTATAAAATAGCACGAACTTATTACACTCACTTACTAAGATATTTAAGTTCATTTAATTGATTTTTTTTTAAATTACATTCCGTATAAAACATTTATCCACAATTCTTTGGAGCTACATACTTAAGTAAAGTTACACAGTAGTTAATACTTGTTTCGAATCCAAGTTGTCGAGCAGCGAGGTCAATTATTCAGGAGTCGAGTACCTACCTGTACCTACTCGTATAATCTAGTAGATAGCATTGGTCTGCGGACGATGCACTCGATGGGACATTAACATCGTGGTTTGACAGGGATGTGTGATGTCACCATGGTTGTTCAACTTATACATGGATAAATGCATGAAAGAATTGAAAAGTATGGGTGTGGGAGCGAAAATGAGTAAAGTCAAATGTGATGGTTTTTGAAAGAAATGCGAATATGACTGTATGTAATATAATTATAGTAAATGGAGACAGATTAAAGCAGGTTGAAGAATTTGTATATTTGGGAAGTATGTTTACAAGAGACGGAAATGTGGATAAGGACATTGAGAGAAGGGTTAGTGCCGGAAACAGAGTTAATGGTGCCTTAAAATCGATAGTGGCAAATAAGAACTTATCGAAAGAAGCAAAATTGGCAGTACACAACGGAGTTCTGGTACCAACCCTTATGTATGGTAGTGAAGCGTGGTGTTGGAAAAAGAAGGATGAAAGTAGACTGAATGCTGTTGAAATGCGATCTCTCGGGCGAATGTGTGGTAAGACTATGTATGATAGGTGTACATATGTGAAAATTAGAGCAGAGTGCAAGGCTGAGATAAGCATTATCGACAAAATTAAGAAAGGGCTTTTACGATGGTTTGGTCATGTGGAGCGAATGAGTGATGAAAGAACGGCTAAAAGAAGTATAAATGCAAGTGTGCCGGGATGTAGAAGCCGCGGAAGGCCGAAAAAGACATGACATGGCATGACCAAGTACGACGAGTACTTGAAAGTGGACATGTGAAAAGTGGGAATAATCGGCGTATGTGCATGAGAAGATGTATGAATGTAGAGGAAGCAAAGGAAGTATGTCAGAACAGAGTGGTATGGTGTTCTATCCTCTCTGCCTACCCCTACGGATAAATGGCGTGATGGTTAGTTAGTTTAGCTTAGTTAGTTAATATCATTCGTTGTCCTAAACAAACGCCGTCTAAGCATAAGTCCTCTGTTCGTAACTACCTACTGCAAGCTCTTTTTTAAAGGGTAAACGAATAATTGTTGGTAATTATAGGTGTTTAAAAAAAAAACATTGTTTAATATTGTGCATACCGATTTTTTCTCTTTGTTGTGGTGTTTAACACTATGGGTTCGGATAACACAGGTTTCGGATTCGATTATTGGTGAGACAACCAAAATTAAATGATTTATCTCAAGGGATGTTTGGTAATATTGCCCTCCTCTATTAGGGGGCCTCCTGCTCTGTCGATGCTGTTAATATATGTAAATACATAAATATAAATATATATATATATATTTTACGAGTATTCAAGCAATGCATTCTGCCCGTCCTGACTTATAGCGCGGAAACAATGACTCTGACGAAGCAATCCTCCCATAAGTTGCAAGTTGCACAGAGGAGCATGGTGAGGATTATGCTTGGAATAACATTAAGAGACCGAAAAAGGAACGATTCCAGACGCCAGACAAAGGTCTGCGACGTGGTGCAGCGAATTGCTTGGTTGCAGTGGAAATGAGCCGGTCACATAGCCAGAATGACGGACGACAGATGGACGAAACGCGTTCTGGTGTGTGGAGACCGAGGAACCAGAGGCCTCAAGGACGTCCACCGATGAGATGGGTGGACGACATCAGGAAGTCTGCTGGAAGACAGTGGATGGGGACGGCGCAGGATCGGGAGGAGTGGAGACGGCAGGGGGAGGCCTATGTCCAGCAGTAGACCTCAACGGGCTGACATGATGATGATGATATATATATTTTTAAATACGGATGTCAAAATCTGTAATGTCGTGCCAGTTGGGATGCTTACTGTTCGTATTATGCGACAATGGATTTGCTGATAGTACTTACCTACCACTATAATATACGTAATACTGTTGTTAGGTTATCAAATATGAGTGACGTTACTATAAGTTGCTGTCAGTAACATGCGCAGATATCTGCAACTCGACTGTTCAATCATAAATAGCTAGAGCTATAGATGCAAACTAATCAGGAGAAATATCACGTATCTGTAGTTGATTATCAATCAATATTCATTTTGAATCAGATCACAACCATAGACCTGTTAAGTTAACACTAGACAAGCTAATTCAAAGAGAGCTGTCAAAATTGTATGTTCCATTTGTATTTTGTGAAAAAGACAATTGATCACAACGGAATAATTATCTTATATCTAATGCTTCTTCAGAGACATAAAGACAACTGGAAAAAAAGTAGGTAACCGGGTGTTTTTTTTAAAGACAAACTTGGAAAAAACATTAAAAACGGTATTTGTTATATAATGTAGGTAACTTTGAAACTAACTTAACCTATGTTTTTTCAGATTGATTCTACTAAAAATACGTAGGATTTGACTGAAACATTTTGTTCGGTTCATGATACAGGTGTTTTCTTTTGTAAAAACATTTTAAGCTAAAATTATTTTATTCACCTGCCATTTACATTAATAAATTGTTTTGATGACGAATTTCGAGTATTTTCCAATGAAAACGTGATGTTTTTTTATTTCAAACGTATTGCAGAATCGAATACGTGTGTTCTAAGAAGAAATTGAAAAAATTGAACTTCGTCGATTACAACGCCATCTATCATGAACCGAACAAAATGTTTTCAGTATGTATTTTTCTCTGAATCCGTATCTCTAAAACATAGATGTTCCTTTGTGTGAAAGCTACATAAAAAAATTTTAAACTAATGTAACGGTGTCTATTACGTTAGACTAAACGTCTATTTTAAAAATCCGAACTTCAAATGAGTATATCTCATAATACCTAGAGTTAACTTTTCTTTGTCTACTAAATTAATTCAGTGCGTAGGTATTTCTTTTTAACATTCATATGCGTGCTGAGTTTTTGGTTTAGAGCGATTTATTATATTGAGTTTTAGAATTGTATTTTTATTATATGTATTTAATTTTTTTTTGTGCGCTAGGGTATGTATTGTGTATTTTTATTTTTAGTTGAATTTGTATTTATGCACCTACTGACGAGTTGCAGTAGGCAACTCAGTAGGGACATGTATTGTTTTTTTTTAATGTATATATTGAAATAAAAAAAATAAAAGAAATAAAATTTATATATTGTGTTTTCTCTTTTATATTTAAGCTTAGACTTAAAAAGGAACTGTGCAGTCATTACTACACGCAATATTAGCACTGACCCTTCAGCGTATTGTTATGTTAGCCGTAACAAGATCAGGAATCACAGCTAGGTGGCACAATATAGAAATATTCCGTAATTGAGTGAATCAGACACGCGATGTTTCAACATGGCGCGTGTGAATCCATCGGGGTAATGGCTGACTCACTGGATAAATCCAGCAGCGAATAGGGAAATAGTTGCAATAAACATTTGCATCCATATGGCCGAGAGAAAATAAACAAACGCCTGCTAAATAGGTCAACCTTTACAGGCAGAATCGGATTACCTAGTCCGCAGACTGGGCTCACCAGGATTACCCATTATAAAACCACAGGAAAGATAATTCATCTATCTATAAGAACATATAATTAAGTAATGTAGCGACAAAAATATCTTTATTTGGAACCAATGTAGTTTGAAAACTATAACAAAAAAAAAAAATTTTCGACTCCATACAAAATTGGTGATAAGGATCGGGTAAAAGAAAGAGGATTGTTGCTTCTAGCGCGATGTTTGACTATAGATCTTGTACTTTTCGTTAAGCTGACGCGACGGGAAGGTAACTTCCTGCTCCGGCTCTGGTGACCAGATCACCACATAGCAGAATATACTAGCCACACGTGACGACATGACACATGACAGTTAAGACAGTGCACCGTGAGATGATACGGATGTCAGTGAGTAGAACAATTTTAGCATCAGCATCATTGCTTACGATATGGTTTAAACGTACCTACTCATTAAAATTATTTTTTAGAGAGTAGAAAATTAAATTAGTTAAATGCGTAACACGATTCATTTATAAACTACTAGCTGATACCGTCGCGTTGCTGCCGCAGAAGAAACAGGTAATTCTAGGAATATCGATTGAAATTTGGAAGATTTATCTCGTTTATTTGGGAAATTGGTAATAGAAGGAATGCTATGTATTTACTTTCTGATCATTAATACATTTATGAAAATTGAATTACTGGTATAATGTACGAGGTACTGGTACTGGTATAATTACTCGTATATACTCGTATGTATAATGGTATAGTGTAAAATGTTATTTATTTTATTTTGGTGACTTTATTTTTCAAGTAAGTGTAGGTATTTATAATACATTTTTTGTTTTCCGTCTTTGGCATAAACAATCAAATTTCTTGGCTGTCCGACTCCTAAATTTAAAATAAGGACTTCTATAACACTTGAAAAAGACACCCAGGGAAATATTATTTTAAAAAAGTGTGTGTGGCAGGTGCGACGCATGAATGGAATTTACTCTTTGATGAAAAAAAGGTGCGTCCGTCATGTTGGATTTCAAATATGAACTCTATATTCGAAATCAGGTCACACACAACCCCTTTAAACGATACCAATCTTCATTTTATGAACAAAGTTGTGCGCCCGCCATTTTGGATTTAAAAATAAACGCTTAATTCAAAATCAAGACGCCCGTATCGTCTAAAAACGATACCCATCGTCATTTTATGAAAAAAAATGTGTGTCCGCCGCCATCTTGGATTTCAAAATAAACTCTTAATTCGAAATCAGGACGCCCATACGCCCTAAAAACGATACCCATCTTCATTTTATGAAAAAAAGGTGCGTCCGCCATCTTGGATATCAAAATAAACTTTAAATTTGAAATCATGATGCCCATACGCCCTAAAAACGATGCAAACGTTTATTTTATGAAAAAAATGTGTGTCCGCCATCTTGGATTTCCGAATAAACTCTTAATTCGAAATCAGGACGCCCATACGCCCTAAAAACGATACCCATCTTCAATTTATGAAAAAAAAATGCATCCGCCATCTTGGATATCAAAATAAACTTTAAATTTGAAATCATGATGCCCATACGCCCTAAAAACGATACTCATCATCATTTTATAAAAAAAGATGCGTCCGCCATCTTGGATTTCAAAATAACCTCTAAATTCGAAATCAGAGCCCCCAAAAACCATTAAAACAATACCCATCTTCACTTTGTGAAAAAAGGGACGACCGCCATCTTGGAATAAAAAATAAACGCTAGATTCGTAATCAGGTCCCCCAAAAACCATAAAAACGATACCCATCTTCATTTTCTGAAAAAAAGAGACGACCGCCATCTTGGATTTAAAAATAAACGCAAGATTCGTAATCAGGGCCCCGAAAAACCCCTTAAAACGATACCCAACATCATTTTATGAAAAAAAAGTTGCGTCCGCCATCTTGGATTTAAAAATAAGTGCTAAAATTCGAAATCAGGACCCTTAGAAACCGTTTAAAACGATACCCAACATCATTGTATGAAAAAAGTTGCGTCCGCCATCTTGGATTTAAAAATAAACGCTTAATTCGAAATCAGCACCTTTATAAACCCTTAAAACGATACCCTACTTTATTTTATGAAAAAAAGGTACGCCCGCCATTTTGGAATTTAAAAAATCCATATGCTGTGCATGGGAAGCAATTCTGTAATGGTAATGATAATTATTAAATTAAAAAAAATGAAAACTCATTCGGCATTATACAAATAGAATATATATTTTTTCGGGAATTGTGCGAGTCCATGTGATCCATATGTTCGCCTCGTGTAGCACAGTGGTAGCGCATTTTGTTACCGTGTATGAGGTCGCCGGTTTGATTCCCGTAGAGGGTCAAGATGAAATATTATTTCTCCAAATTTTAAACATGGATTCTTGTAGCTCGAAGAAGGAAAAAAAACGTCCACGCTAGGCTACCTAATAATATAAATTCCAAAACAAATTGTAAGAAGGTAGGTACTTTTTTTAAACTAAAATCACCGTCTCTAAATAATTTTTAATCAATAGCCATAAAAACAAAACAACGGAAGAATCCTTAAATTTTCCATACTAATAAAATGATCACACAGTACTTGGAGTATCAATGCACCGTTGGGTGCGGATAAGGGAAAGTAGTAGCAAATGCTCCAAATTTCAAACAAAGATTCTTGTAGCTATAAGAAGAAATAAAAACTT
Organism: Micrasema minimum; assembly: GCA_022494985.1. NCBI lineage: Eukaryota > Metazoa > Arthropoda > Insecta > Trichoptera > Brachycentridae > Micrasema > Micrasema minimum. The sequence continues at coordinate 44,013 of JAGVSP010001155.1, forward strand.
CTAGGTAGGCTACCTAGAAAAAGAAGCAGAAAAACCGAGGATTATGCTAACGCAAAAATCTTGCACAAAAAAAGTTTTCGGAGAAAAAAAATACATTCGAAAGGTCAATACCAATTTACTGCACTTATTTATTGTAAAAAAAGCCCGAATCGGGGTGTAAATAAATTAAAAAATGTAATTGAAAGTTCGAGGTGTATAAAAATAAATTGTATACGTGATGAAAACGACATTAGCGCCTTTTGCTGTACAGCATTATTTGACGACATTTTAACTGGATGACATACAAAACCTATTACTACTACCACTCTCCCTTATCCGCACCGAATGGTGCATAGGGCACTGCAAACTGCAATGGTACACCAAGTGTGCGGTGAATTTTGATAATTGTTACACGAAGGCAAGGTGATCAGTCTTACGCTTAAACGCTAGTCCAAGGTATCACATATGAAATGTATTCATGTGAAAAATCACATTCACATACAAAACCTACCAGAATGTAAAAATATATATGAGAGCTCACCAAATCGTACTTTGTCAATTCAATCACAAACTGAATTTATTACGGTTTTTTTTATTTATTTAGTTAGAAATAGAGGAAAGAAATCAAGAAAGAAAGAAACAAGAGCGATACGGATTATAACATCTTAATGACGCAATAAAAAGGTAGCAAATAACAAAAGTTGAGCGTAGAAACACTTTATACGCAAAACGGACGCCATTATGTTGAAAATTCATAAATAATTCAAATTAAATTGCACTTGCTAAAGAAATCATTTAAATGGCAAGAAATAAAAACCTAATAAAACTCCAAAGTTGTTACGATTTCACTCACTTGTCCTTGAAAGCAAATCAAATCGTTATACAAAGAAATAAAAATAGAGATTTATTGTTTTTGGTGACAAAACACGGAAGGTTTTATTAAATCCAGCAAAAGGGTTTTTTAACAAAACGACTGGAGTAAATAAAAAAAATGAAATGTAAAAGTGATATTTGAAGTATCCGCAATGTAAGAATATACAAATAAGGAAATGAACCCTCGAGGTCTAGCAGGTAAATGTAAATAACACTTCCTGTATAATTGGATTGTTAATATCTGGATTAATTCGTTTCTTTGTTATCTCGTGCCTCGTGCTATTGCCACGCATTAAAGTAGGAATGTTAGTATTTAAGTAATTACTAACATATTTTAATATTTGAAATTTGTATAGATGGTAGAAACTTTTTGACGTTCTGGGTTCAAGTATTACTATGACAAAAATAGGCTTGCTGGATGAGTGAACGAATTTGTGAACTCCGTCGATCATATCAGTTTATCAATTGATTCATTATTAACAAATATAAGTAGACCGTGTCCCACCAATCCATTTCCGAGATAATCCACTCTAAAGGCTTTTTACTATACACAGTAAAAGAATCCAAGAAGTGTAGATGGTCTTATTTTTTAAAAATAATTATGTTTTCTTAAAAAAGAATACTTTTTTATGCTTTTAGCGTATTAAACTAATTTTTTCCAAAAATCGACATCGTCTCCTTTATTTTCACCTTCAATTAATAAGCGAAATATAATAATTTGAACTTGGCTGCTTGCTATGGAGTGTGAATAATAAAGCTGACGGAAGCTCTCCCTAAAATCCACAGATGCATTTTATTATTATTATTTTTTTATACGACAGTTACATTATGTAAAAAAAAAATCTTTTTGTAATACAGGCAGCAAGTTTAGTGCTAAAGTTAATAAATAATCATGTAGGTATTATGCTTTTTCATTGATAATCACAACTGCATATCCCTATATGCGTTTAATAAATAAAACGTTTTATTTATTTTAGTGGTAAAAGTAGTATCCAATGTTTTTTAATATAATTTATTTTATTAGAAAACAATTATATTGTTGAGATTACGCGGGTTGTTGTCCGTAAGATGATATCAGTCATGTTTATTTTTTTATGATGAAAGGGAAAACAAAGGATATTAACATTTTGCAGTCAATAAACTATTAAAGTATGTGCAAATATGCCTAGGACGAGTTTCTGATATCACGGGACTTGGAATAAACATTAAAATGGAAAGCAGACAAGTATTTCAGTCTATACGAGAGGGAATTAAACTCGGTGGAGATGAACTTGCAATAACAGCATTGGGAAATTAATATAATATTCATACTATCTTCACGATCTAGATTAAAATCAAGTAAGTTTTAACATAGTACATAAGTATAATGAACATAAGGCGCATAAATTCAAACCGCCCATCATGAAATTCCATTGATTGATAAAGATTTTAAAAATTTATACTTTTTTTAAACAACATTTTTTTTAAATGAATACAAATACTTGTAGACAAATTACTGGATTATACCCATGCTGGGCTGATATCAGATATTAAGTTCAAAAATTTGTCATATATGGTTATCAGATGATGGGCGGAATGTTGTAGTATCTTATGTTAAAATCAAAAAACGATTTTTTTGGTTCTACGTGATTTTATTATCAAGTTAGTGACAATTGTTTCGCCTTGTAAGGGCATTATCAAACTGTTTCACAAAAAATCCACAGATGTTCCTCTCCCTTTTCTTAAAAACTGTAACTAATAAGCCAATATTGTATAAAATAAGATGTAAATGTTTCAACGCCACAGTTTGATAATGCCCTTACAAGGCGAAACAATTGTCACTAACTTGATAATAAAATCACGAGGAACCAAAAAAATCGTTTTTTGATTTTAACATAAGATATCATGGAGTTCTACAAAATAAATGCCATATCAATCAATAATGTTGTAGTACGTCAAGTGGCCACTTTACCCAGCCAATGACAGGTCATAAGCCCTGTAAACGCCTAGATAACCCACATTCGTTTCCAGAGTTTCTCTGTCTCTGTTGGGATATCAATAATGTCTTATACTTTTTTGTTTGCATCAAATGCATTAATCGGTAAGTCACCGTCCATACTGCAAGACACATTGTAATCTAGACTATTTTAGACAAAATGAGACGCTACATATTTTCAAAAAGGATTATTTCAGTAAATTGTATTCTAGGGGATGGATTGGCGCAAAAACGGCGTAGAAAATGTTTTAACGTGATTATATAATTCGTATAGAGTATTTCTAGGTTGTGAAATTAATTAAGTGCCCTATATGAATACGTTATCAAATTCACACATAACTGCACTGAATACAAACCGCCTGACCCAAATCAAAACTATCGATACTATGCAGGTACACCGAGAACTTAACCGATTAATACCGATCTCGGGTTGTTTTACATATTTAGTTGGCTAATAGTGAAAGTGATTCAGCGAGCTTTGTTACTGAGACCACGCCGATTTAATTTAATAAAATTGAAGCCATTGTCAATGTGAAATTAATAATTACGTGAATATTACGATATCTCCGCCGACACAATAAACAATAGTCTACATGACATGTTAATTTATGACTTTTGATAGTTCAGCAAACATTGATTATGCGGAGTGAAGAACGACCTAAATACGAGATTATACACGAAATGTAGTACAAGACACTAAAATGATAACATTGTACTGTCTAAATATATATCGGAGATAATATACAAATAACAACGGCCGTAAAATGAAGATAGCCACTCATTTCTAGAAATTAAACAATATTTACATTATTTTATCACAATGTTTATAATAATTTATTGCAACTTTTGACTTTGAAGATGAAACACGTAGACTAAATTTTCCCGTCATGTAAATCATACGATTGAGCGATTTCGGCAATCAATTTTTGCGTAAATTATTTTGATATTACACTGCAGGCACAGTTGACTTATTTGTATTATTTATTTCAGAAAATAAATATCTATATTTTAAAATGAAAAAGCGATCAACTGCACTGGTCCAGTGATGTTTTACATCAAATTGAAATTGATAGTAGAATAAATGCTGCGAAAACCATTTACGGGATAGGGTTTTCATCTTTGAGGATAAAATAAACATGGTATTGTTCAGAATGTTTGTATTTGAGTTGTTATTATGTCTTGTAGCTGGGAGGACCCCTCGCCCATACATCAGAGAGCGACTTGAATGCGCGGGAATAATAACACTTCACGCTTGAATGGTGAGGCGGGAGTAAAGCTCCACCTGAATCGACCTATTGTACACAGTTTACTGATAGTGTATAGTCAACATACAAGCTCTGCACAACTTATTGTGATTATTATAATTAAATGATTTAAAAAAATTTACCAATTTTCCAATGTTATAATGCCCAGGTATGTAAAAATGACAAAAAGCTGTAATGTACTACTACTACTACTACTATATTCTCTTATCCGCACCCAATGGTGCATAGGATACTGCATAATCTAACGCAAACCGAAAATCTAACGCCTACATTGGTATTATACATACACAAACCAAGAAGAATTGTGATTACGTATTGTACATTAAGACGAAAATGATGGAGCTTATCGCATAGTTAGAAAATGAGAAATATTGGCCTTTTTACGAAAAATAACAGAATTAACAAATGAATCATTGATAATTATACAGTAGGTACCTACTTCAGATAATTTATTTATTTATTTATAGACGGCGCAAATTGCCTTTTACAGAATACATTAAAATAACAACAGTGAAACACAGAGGAATAAGTTTATACATATTATAAAAGGAAAAAAAAAGATCATTGTTGCAAAGCATACAAATACCAATACAACACTATGAACTTCAAACTAAAAAAGTGTTATCAACCATTTTTAAAATAAATTCTTAATATTATCATTTCTATTTAAATAATATATGTATATATATGTGTATGTGTGTATGTATATATGTATATATTTTTTCTTCTTCTCTTTTCTTTTTTAATTTACAATTTTTTTAGAGTTATTTAGTAAATAATAGAATATAATACAAAATATAAACAAAAGTAAAGTTTTTTTAGTAAATAAGAAAGTATAATGCAAAACATAAACAAAAATAATGTTATTTAGCAAATAATAAAATAGAATGTAAAGTAAAAACAAAAAAGATATTTATAACGTTATCGACTTGTGAGTAACATATTATGTTATGTAGTTGTTTAAAAAATATTTTAAAAGTAAAACCTTGTTAGAAAACACGAAACCAACACCAAACACATCGCACACATCAGCATACTCTTTCCCAAGTCTATGGATGCGATTGATGGGCGAATGCATCAGGTAGTTGGAAATAATTGTTAACAGAATAAAAGCACTGTTTTATTATGTGTATTACCTTCACAACGGACGACTAACAAAACTAAAACAATAAAGAATAGGGTTGTTCCCGATAGCATGAATATCTTTGAAAACGTTATAAATATTTAAAGTATATTTTTACAATTCCAACGATATAAAACACAATGATCAAAAATGTTGTTTTCATTTATAAATTTATGTTTTAAAAACACGACATTACGAGTGACTTTTAACGCCCGTTATTGCTAATGACGTCATACCCGTCCATTATAAAAGGCGGGAAATTCATTACGAAGTGAGCGCTCATGTTGATGTGACGTCACACCGCATGCGCGCCAAATGGAGGATTTTGCGAGCGATTTGAAAAAGCGCTATTTCAAACCGCACTAGAAAATTCATATGACATCGTAAAAATTAAAAAAAAATTCCCTTGATATTGTTATTTTTCAATCAATTTTTTTAAATAAAAAATAGAAAATCGGAAAGAACCCAATTGTAGTAGATATCCTATATATGTAGATATAATAGTTTAGGCAAAAAAAATTTTAAATTAAAATACAGTTTTTTGGGTGTGTTTTCTTTACCGGGGACTGTATTATTCTAGAGACCTTTATTTTTATAGCCTGTGGTCGCGGCCCGCGGGTAAATGGCACAATAAAATGATTGCCAGAGATCTGCTCAACTATATGCACAGGGACCATTATTATGGTGATACCCACAAGCTGGTTTGGCACTACTAGCCCGTGATATAACATACACTTGACTCGCATTAATATTATTATATACGGACCGTAGTTACGACACTCTGCAGGGGATTGATTGAACTGTCATTGTCAGTGTCACTAAGTATTTATCCAGAGATTTAGCCAGAGATCTGCTCAACTATAGGCACAGGGGCCATTATTATGGTGATACCCACAAGCTGGTTTGGCACTACTAGCCCGTGATAACATACACTTGACTCGCATTAATATTATTATATACGGACCGTAGTTACGACATTTTGCAGGGGATTGATTGAACTGTCATTGTCAGTGTCACTAAGTATTTATCAATATAACGGATAAAAATAAACACCTGAAGATAAGCTCGCACGATAATATTTAACAACTTAGGTATGAGCAACACTGAAAATTTTATTACACAGATGTTTACTAAAAATAAGATACCCACTTTTTGCAAACTGCAATGGTATAAAAATAACAAACCCACGAATATTAGTTCATATAAAGTTGATTATTTTAAATTTTTATCTACAATTGTATATTAAAATTATCTGGTCCGGCAGACGTAGTTCTTTCCTTTCTGCGCTGCGATTCTTCTAAGGTTTAAGACATTTCTGCGCATACGACTTCAGTACAAAATCGTAATGCGCAGTAGTTCGACAAAATTAACAGAGTCGCAGTGCTGGTAGGTGGTCCGACGAGTTTGATAAGGCACTTGTATAAAATTACCTGAAAACTTTATATAAGAAATAGCTGACTATGTTAAATTGTCACCATAATCGATCCATTTTACACCCTATGTGGAGCATTAACCGCCTCGGCGGCCGATCCCTTTGCTTGGATCAAGTTTATGGAATCCATATGCTCCAGATAGGTTAAAAATATATTAGTAGCGTAGTGAATAATCATTTTTTGTTATAAATACATATCTTGAAAAAGATTAAGATTACAAAAAAAGAATTAACGGCTTTTAAATTGATTTATTGCATGATTTAAATGTAATACGATAATCTAATTTAAAAAAAATTAAGTTTTTATTCAACACAATCTATTCCAAATTATATAAATACAGTCAAATTAGAAAAAAAAACAATAAATATATGCAAAACAGTTTTAGGCTTTCGGGAGCTCTCCTGAAATATTCCTGAAAAGCATACGATAGTTTACGTGGATATCATCAAAACCTTTAAAACGAATCTTTAAGTTTTTTCTTCATTAACCTAGCAATAACAAAGTATATTTGGGATTTGAAAAAAAATAATCCCTCGCGTAATTTTACACCGCCTCGTAGCAGTGGTAGCGCGGGTTTGATTCCTGTAGGGGGTCAACATGAAATATTTATTTACATGTGATTTTCGTATTCATATTGCATGTGTGATACCTTGGACTGGTAATGAAGCGAATGACTGATCATCTAACCTTCGTATAGTAAAAGATCAAGATACACTACACTCGGTGTAGCGATGCAGTGCCCTATGCACCATTGGGTGCGCATAAGGGAATGTAGTAGTAGTAGTAATTTTACAATCAAATTATTGAATATTTCAGTGACTGCAAATTACCAACTCAAAAAGTCAATATCCCATTCTCTGCTTATATTCCATTTAATTCAATTGGCTTAATTAAAAATCTGTTTACTCTCAATTCTCTTTCAACAAAATTAATTAATAGAGCTAAATTTTACATTTCCACGATACGAAATACGATTTTTATTATCTTGAAGATTATAAAAACAAAGAAAATAAATCTTAGTAATAATGGTTTAATAAATATTTACCGAGAACATTTGTAATTAATTAATTAAAAAAATTAAAGAACGATTTCGACCTAAACAAACGTGGATTTGTGTTTAATTTTCATATGAAGAGACTGTTTATATTAATATCCTAATGATTGAAAAAAATACTATATTCTAGTAACTCTACCTAGGACTGGCGCTGAAGCGTAAGACTGATCATCTTGCCTTCATGTTACATACAAATGATCAAGACTCGCTGTATTTGTGCAGTGCCCTATGCACCATTGGGTCTGGCTAAGGGAGAGTAGTACTAGTACTATTTTGTAGTTTTTCGCACAATATAATTTAAATATTAGATCACATAAAAGGCTCTATTAAACCATCCTACCAGGTCCTGTGATAAAACAGTGAAATACTCTTAGGAGCAAACCAAATAATCGCTTTATACGCTATATGTGTGATTTCGGTTGGCAAAAGGCCACGCAATTATACTATTATGCAGGTGATTGCAAATTATAATGATTTATAGGAATGGATGGACGTTGGATGTAACAGAAACACAATGGAAACAATACGACTCGAAATTTGAAATGCAAATGATATACAGATATTATCAACAATATCAAAATTAATCGTTTGTGCGTATCAAAAATGAGTTTTTCAAATTAAATATGCATAAAGTTGTCGAAAAAACGTTATTTTATTATGTTCACCTTTTTTCGCAAGCCTGTTGATTATTATTTCAGCGAATAAAGTTGTTTATTTGATTACCGATAAACATATTTTTCTAAAGTAAATGCACATGTTTTGAGGTAGGTACCTATCTAATATTAATTTGCCAGATTCAATGTTTGCGTTTCAAAATATTTGTTGTAATGTAAATAGTATTGTATGCTGTTTTTTAACTAATTTGAATGGTTTTGGAAAATATCAATTACCAATACTTACTATAATATAATATATACATATACATCCGTCATCCGTTTATACGCTAACCACGCTATCATTCTTTCGATGAAAAAATTGTTTAGTTGTTTTTCTGCAAACTTATTGTTTAGTCAATGTCATTATTGCGTATTCATGAATAACATTAAAGAATAAATAAAAAATAATTTATACCCACAGGCGGTTAAAGTTGTTTTTTTAATGAATTATAGAGGAAAAATAATAATTTCTATGTTTCTTTTTTGTACGTTAATAATACTGTTGTTTGTTAGTAACAGCGTTTGACTTTGATCACGTACGATTTGTAACGAAAACTAGTTTTGAATTTTTTGTCCAGTAATAACAAAAGACAACACAATACCACGTTTACCGGCTTGACAAAGATCGAACTCGCCACTAACTTGCGTATAATATTGGCAGACACCAATACGAAGATGAAACTTACCAAATTCTTTTGTGCTCCTTTGGTGGTGGTGGTGGTTAGAGGAACCGAATACTTGGCCCATCTTGTGGGAGGACGGAGATCCTTAATCCAATATTTCTAGGTGACAACACTAGCACGTGAAGCAGTTCAGAACAAGTGATCTGAGAATATGACGAAACACTTATTGCAACGCACTCAATTCACTCGAGGTCGGGTGGATCTGTCGATCTTTTGTTACGGTAGAGGAATATCCTGGTAAACGTCCTTTGGGACCGGACACCGCGGCCAGGCGTCATGCGAGCGAAGGAAAGGGACTGCGGGATCTGTGCCTCTACCTAGTAACTAGTAACTAGTAACAACCTGACGAAGAAGGACTGATAACGAAAGTGATAAATCGCCTGCACCAACACAGTAAACACCGCCGTCCGCGCCGGTGAACAGCTGGCGAATGGAGATATAAGCTGTAATACTAAGTACACGGTGCGCTGGGTGCTAGGAGCTATATACCGCGTACCCAGTGTATTGTGACGGAGGCCGGTCGGCTGGTTTCGCGAACACAGAATAACATTACCCACCTTATCTCCCCGCTGCATTGTGCAATCCTAGTGCCGCAGCCGCAGAGAGAGGAGACCGTGCCACCGAACGCGACACCCGGTGCCGCGCGGTGAAGGAGTCAACCATACGTACATTATATCCATGTGTATATTAGTTGTAACTAATAGGCCGGAGTGTCACCGCACTGGATTGGATTCAATGATCTAGTTGGAGGGATAATGTACATTTAGACTATGCGGTGGATAATGCAACTCGCGTGTGGAATATAAGCCGCATGCGTTGCAATTAGATTAAACTTTTATTTTCCTTATAATGTATCTAATATAATTTATGCATGCTGTTATTATTTACATCAAGCAATTTATTTACCAGTAAAAAATATATTTGTAGATTTGTCAGACCGGTACATATTTTTTGTTTAAATTCTAACGTTCGACATTTTAAGCGGCGTTTTATTTTCGTTTTATTTTATTATCGTACTATTTTGAGAATTAAATTTCTACCATACATATTTTTTTATAGAAAAAACCTTTATGTTCTCATGACATACTCAATCAATTTTGAGACTGCTTTAAAATAGTCGGAAATAACTGTGCCAAAAAGCAAGAAACGAGTTGTGCTGGAGTTGGTTACTACAGAATACCATGTACCATGTAGAATGTAGACGCTTTAATGATTAAACCAATACTGTTAATAATTTGTGAATAATTAAAAACCGAAGCAAAATATAGTATAAATTAGGAATACATGGAACAGGCTTTTTGTTAATGCGTATTATGTATTTGAAATCAATACTCCCACATTCAGAAGAAATATGTTGTTGTTCCCTTTCCAAATATGAATGCCTAGTCCGTGTTTCGTTGTGAATGGTAACTTACAACGCACAACGCACAGCGCACCAGAAATAATATAATACAACATCTCGGGAATACTAAATACACGCTTCATTACCGATTACATTTTCCCCTATTTACCACTTAATTTAGCGCTGAAAGTGTTCTCTAATGGTTCTTTTACTGCGGAGTGTTAAAAATGCGAAAAGCAAAGCAAATATTGAAATCCTTAAATGAAATTCCTTTGTTCGTTCCTCAAAAGAGTAATTAAACCGAGCTTAGTACTTTTAAAATGTTTTGGGAATTTTTATGCAGAGGAGTTTCCTGGACCCCCTCGCGCTGAAATATTTATACGAGGAAAATTTTTCTTTGGGGTAAGTAAAATTACTAGGAACATTTCATTTAGGAACAAAAAAATTGTACTCATAACGTAAATGAGGTTTACAAGATTTCCAGGATTTTTTTCAAGTTATCAATCATTACACCTTGGTATATAAAATATTTGTTAATAATGCTACTGGTACGATAGATACTACATAGAATCAGATACATCATAATATCGACCTGTTTTTTTATGTACCTAAATATTTTTCCAAACAAAATGTGAAATGTAAGTTGTCGAAATTGGTTCATAGAAATAATATCTTATAACAAAAGTAAAAATTATTTATCATCATATTTTACAAATTTATTAGAAAACATGAAAAATAAAAACTGAAAAAACAAATTAAATAATTTAAAGTGTATAAAGCATACACTTTATATTTTTATATGATGTACTGTTTTTGTTTTGTAAAATATAATAGGAAATAATACAGCATAAATATTAAGTACGATATATTTATATGTCTTTTATTTACCAACAATTCTATAACTGATAGTGATAAAAAATATTATTATATTTTTTTATTTATATCCCTACAGAGATGGGGTAGAATTTTTTCAAATTCAGGAATATGGATATTCGAGCGTTTACAAGGCTTATGACCTGTCATTGGCTGGGTTAAGTGGCCACTTTATGTAGGTACTACAACATTCCCCATTCCGCTTATTAGCGAATATCCACACCAGGTAACATTTTTGATTTTGTATTTATGCTACGAATCAAGAATCATCCACCAGCGAGTTGAACGCGCCATCTATGCATTGATATTGAAGTTAAGTATTTTAATAGCAGATTACTTTATTTTTATGTAGTTAAGACTCTTCCAAGTTAAATTAAGTACTAGTAATCGCCTGCAGATGACTCTGCAATTTATTTTACTTTATATTAAGACCAGATAATTTATACAACATTTTGGGTCGTGTTCAAATACTTGCACACAAATCTGGATTTTCTCCCAAGACGGGAGTAGGTATATATTTTTTATTTCTATGATGATATAAATGGTATACGCTTAAGGAAGTTAATGACTTGGAGGACCAAGACGAAAATGAGAGAAAGGTCAGAAAGGGATAGAAAAAAAGGAGAGAAATTTATGAGGGATTTGAAATCAATGAAGAGGAAGTAATATTTCAGCCGTTTCGTGAAAGTTGTTAAAGATGGTGCATATTTTATGATCTTTTTTAAGACAGTTAGAACAAAAAACGGTAATTGGCAACGAAGAAATTATGACAGAGCTGTTCTGAAAAAGTTTGTCTATTTTTTACTGATAATTAGAAAGACATGATCAAGTACAAGTGCCGAATAAGGGATTAACTGAAAAGAAACATTTTTATGTAAGTATATAAACCACTAACAATATAATATTATAATATTGTTTCTCACACAAAAATATTCCATACGTGATACCTTGGTCTGGAATTGGAGCGTATAACTGATCGTCATGTCGTCATCTAATAAATTATCAAGATATACTGCACTTAGTATATCAATGCAGTGCCCTATGCACCATTAAGTGCGGACAAGGGAAAGTAGTCGTGGTAAACCGACAACCGGATTGTGGTTATTATGCACAAATATTTTTTATCGTAGCATACAAATTAAAGCTAAATATTGAGGATTGAAAAATTTCTTTCATACTTTTAAGCATTAGTAAAGATGATCCCAAATATTTAAAGCGTGCAGATTCCAAATAATAGTTTAAAGATAAATTATATACTCGTTCGCCTCGTAGCACAGTGGTAGCGCATTTGGCTACCGTGCATGATGTGATTTTCATATGAATATTTCGTGTGTGTTAATAAATTGCGAGTGTTTATGGATTTTGAAATTTCAGTAGAAAACGAAATACGCATTTCGCAGAAATTAAGTTGACCGCAATTAACGTACAACCGTTAAAATAAATGAATAATTCACCAGCATTAGCAGCGAGATTTGGCTAAAGTTTCAGATACCACATGCTCTTGGCAGCGCCTCTATTCGACTGCAGAATAACGAAGACGATTTTAGCGCAACATCCCCAAAATACCTTCATTATTATCCACGCAAGTAACGTGCAAGATATGAAATGTGAAACTACAAATACGGAGTATGAAGCTTGGCAGGTTATATTATGAAGACTGCAATGAAACAATGTACAACTGAGTTGTGAATATGATGAGAAAAGAATGCAAACACGACTTAATTATAAAAAGTGTAAATATATAATTATAATAAAGGTGAAAAAAACACACAATGTGCTGTTTGGAAGAGGGACGTATTCGGTGGATGAAAAATTAATGCTTGAAAATTAAAAAAAACAATAATATTCGATAATTCTTTGATTCTAAGACTCATAGTAATTACGCCAATCTCAGTCTGGACCGGAAACTGAGTGTTCTACGATTGGTGTAGGTTCTACGCACAGGATTAGATGATCGCAGAAGTGTCTAAAACCTTAAGAGAATCGCACCGCAGGCGACGAAATTCAGGTCCCAGCTGAAATTGACGTAACGACTATGATTTTAAGCCATAAAGCCTGACAATCACTCTGTGTTAAAAGTACAAACCTGAGCTAAAAGAAAGATAAAAATATTAAGTCATCAAGTAATTAAAATTAAAGACTGAAATAAAGAGTTACACGTAGAGAATAGATAAAATACAAGGACTTCAAAGTAAAATATATGTAATAGAATCGTAGAATTATTTTTTAACATAATATCTACACATCAACTACCCTTTCTTCTTAACTTTACAAATCCGTTAAGAGGCGTATGTATGTGGGTTCAATCACAATCATTCTCCGTAATTTAAAAATCGTAGTCTTTATTTTCTGTTGAAGAAAAATGAATCCACAATTAGAAGAGGATTCTCAAAGTAGTGTGAGATAATTATTAAAAAGTGAAGTATCTTAGTCCGGGATTCAAGAAATTCCGCAGCCTGAAATTATGCTTCATTCTTTTTAAGCGCACTTTATACGGAACAGAAAACTGTACAGTATCTTGTGCAGTTTGAAAACTGCCACGTATAAAGCGAAAACTGTATATTAAATGGTCGGCGCGACGTTTGGCTGACCTGACAGTTAATGTTTTTATGTAAACGTGTAAGTAGATATTGATATATTGAATGCTTTTAAAAACGTAATATAGATAACATATTTACATTATTAGCTATATTAACAATTTCCTATGTGGAAACAAACGACAATAATGCGCTTAAATATATATCCATATATTATTTATTTTGACAGACTGTACAGTTTTCTGAACAAGAAACTGTACAGTTTTCAGTCCCGTATAAAGCGCGCATTAGTAGATCCGTCACTGCATTCGTAGAATAACATGACCTTAAATATGTACATTGAGACTTCGTGGAAGGTTAGTTGTTATTGTGAAACAAGATATTTATATTATATTCAATATCTTGTATTATAGTAATATTAACAATCAATTATTGTATATGCGAAGAGAAACTATTGTTCAAAGAAATATATACTAATAACATAATATTACCTCACTGTATTGGCATAGGTTATTGACCAATATTAACAATAAATAATAAACTCAAATGGCTTCTCCCCTTAGTAGAAAATAGAACATAATATGCGTAGTTCAATTTATTAAAGCTAACTTTTAGTTAAATTGTACATTGGTGTAATAAATTAAGCACCCATCTTCAGAAAAAAAAAACATTTAAAATCATGTTTTACAAAATAATTCGACAGTTTAGAGATGAAATATTTTTCTATTTTGATGTAATTTAGAAATGTAATATTTTTCGCGGCATGGATAGTCTTCAACGATCTTCAAGAGCACATTTAACTGAAGAGCTAGTTTAAATTAAAATGCGAGTAAGTTTCATAAAATAATTTATAATTTACACAAGGAAGCTAGATTCGTCACCTTAATTTGATTTTCAACGCATATTTTCCTTTAAACTTTAAGAGGGTGCTACAGACAGACATCAGTACCTCTAATCTGTTTAGATATCATGCAGTTTTCTATGTTTATCAGGTTTTGTGGTAATCAACCTTTCTCTACAAGTATATAATGTTTTAATAGAATTTTGCTCGCAATAAGTTTGTCGTTTGTTTAAAGCGAATTTTAGTAAAATGTCAATTTTCATATAAGAAACTGGATTTTAGTTCAAAGGATAACTACTCCGCGATAGCTACACGATAAATATCTAGAATTGAGCTGTGGAAGAGACATACACCTGGATAGAAAAGACGATACATGAATCAAGCACAGTTTCAAGTGCAGTGCGCATTAAAAATATACAAAACAGCATGACGTTGTTTGCAAAGATTAATGTTCCCAAAACGCATAAACACAATTCCTCGCGGGTTTCTAGTGTCTAGCCTCCGTGTGGGAAGTGTAGAGAACCAAGAACAGGTTTCCGTGATGGCGACCTTCGGCAGGCTAACAGAGCGAATTCATTATTATTATTTATTATTAAGTACACGTATTACGTCACAGAGTATTGCGAACCCGAGGAGTCAATGACAAGCGCCGCTGACGAGAGACGGCCATCTTAGTTAACACAGGTATAATATTATGTAGATCATTATAATTTATTGCAGATAATGACAGGTTCAATAGAGAAGAGATGTTCAAGTATTATTAGAGCGCGTAAATTAAACAAAATGAAGTGATTAATTATTTACGAATTAATTACTAAAACGTATCAAAATCATATGTGATTACTTGTATGTATATTAAGGCGGTACGTGACGCTATAGTACTTAGATACATTTTTGCAATTATTATTCGGAACTGCGTAGTGCAAAAGTTCCACATAATATTTATTTATGACAAAGCGTTCGACAGAGCCGAGATATTTGATGTTTTTAATGCATGCACAGTCAAACATGATGTCAGGCGCATGACTAGGATTTATGCATAAATACCTCATAAGACATACATATCTCAATAGTAATTAGTACAATCAAACTCTTTACATAAAAAGAAACCAGCTGCGACGTAAAAGACGACCACGGTAAATATAGTAGTGATTTCCAGGAGTATGAAGTAGCATGAAGTTAGGTATGATAAGTAAGGTTATTAAACATATTTATGTGTGGTTAAATGCTGTTACTATACCCTCTGCCCACTCGTGAAACAGCGCAGCGTGAAGATTCATTAGCCAACGTTCTCTTAATAACGCTCAGTAAGTTTAGGGAAATCCACCTTATATAAAAAATGAATAATATTATAAGATTGCTAACCCCAGCAGTAGTAATTATAATCCGTTATTGTAATTAATAAAAACTGATATAATTTCGAAGTTCGGTGTTCTATCCTCTCTGCCTTCCTCTTTGGGGAAATGGCGTGATGGTTGCGTACAATTTTTATATGATGTACCAAATATAAAAAATTAAAACGGATATTATTTGGATTCATTTATACAGAAACAGCCCATAAAAATAACATAAATATCACTGATATTTCGTAATGTCTTGTTGTATCTTAATAAGAAAAAAATATTAATTATCAGCAGGGAAAATCTCTGAGAAAACGTAATATACGTCTTGATTAATTTATGTAATTCTCTTTAAATATCTAAAGATTCATTCAAAAAATATGTACTACTTATTACGTTTATTAGATAATACTAACAGCCGAAAATCTTCAGATAAATGTAATTGATACGATGGCGATGGTTAAACCTGTGTAATTATGGTTGTTCCGGGTTCGATTACCAGACAGATCACAAAAAAACAAAAATCCATTTTCTCAATACTGGATATTTGAAAGCTGGATAGCTTGTTAAAAAAATCGGTAGAGTTGGCTGGACTGAAAAAAGACTCAATAGTCTTTAAAGCCGTCTAGGGAAAGGGTGGGGCTTTCATTGGATATTTGAGGTTTCCTCAACATATCCCAGTATGACAGTAGATTTCAAGATAACAGAGAAAATATAAAAATTTCTTGAATCATTATGATGAAACTGGGAAATTACGCCGCAAAATCAGAGATTCCAACTTATAAAAACAATAATTGAGCATCTTTTAACATAATTTACGCTAATAATAAATTTAGTACTTGTTCGCGCAGATTTCAACTCAAGACTTCTAGTTTTGGAGGATGTAAATCAATGTAAAAAGCATTGAGACGTTTACGTGCACAAAAGCAATTGCCGTTCTTATTTGTTGATACTTAGCATGACTGAGTCTTCATTCAGCCGAAATGTTTACTCTGCAGATGAAAGGATTAGTTACCTAGTTTTAATTACTTATTATGTTTCAATAACGTCACTAATTTTAAACGATTTGCAAATCGCAACAGAATGTTACTGACGCGTGTAACTATTTCTAGAAAATGTAATTAAAGTAATAATAGAAGTTGTATTTACGTGATTTCGTTTCCCCTTAACAAAAGTTTTAAAAACGATCGATTTAGTGATTATTGTAGTTTAATCATAAGAATTAGTTTTAAAGAAACGTTGATGATAAAGGAGCAAGACAATTATTTTATCAAGTTCACTAAACTTATGCTAAAAGAACTTTCTTACGATCGACAATCTATAAAGACTATAAAAATCACAATAAAAAATTTTGGTCGCTTTATCGAACTTAAAACAACATAAGAAAAACATGTTTATTTAGGCATAATAAAGGAATTTGTGAACATCAGAAAATAAAGACGTATAATTTACTGTTATCCAATAACTTCTTTTCAAAGTTCTATGACACGTTATTATTAGTTTTTTTCTGTTTTAATGTACACATTTGACAACTGATTAAATATTTTATCGGAACAAAGTCAATATTTTTATTTTACTAATAATTCTAAATATATTTTTCTAATGTCATCCGGAGAAGGCGTTTCAGTTGGCTAGCCCATATAGTACGTACGCCTTTCGAGAGCCTTAACCATGCTTGCCTATTTTACTAGGCATCGGGTTCTGGCGTCCTGAACGTCCGTCGTCCGTCGGCAGTTTGCGCCATAGCTGTGAGACGTGGACGTGGCTTTGGAGGATGCACGGGAACTGGCGGCCAATCGCTTGGCTTGGAGGCGGTTTGTGGAATCCATATGCTCCACATAGGTATGGTATGATGATGATATTTTAATGGATAGCAAATTTGAATGCGAGCATTATCAAGCAATCAAAAGGACAACGTAGGCGTAGGTAGGTAAATTATATACTTTTAAAAATAATAACGTTAAAAGGGTATGCATATTTTCCAAAATAAATGCCAGTGCAATTATTGAAATAAAAAAAATAAAAACATGTAATATTACCTATGTATGTCCTGGTTTACTTTATTTTTAAATAGCTACAATTTTGCTACGGTAAAGTGGTTACTTTATTTGTATGGAATTTTCTATACGGGAAGCACAGACAGCCATGTACCGAACAGGGGGCAATTTGCAGTCATTATCCCACGCCGCATACGAGGAACGAGTATATTTCCGATTGCAGCGGGCCCAGTGCGGCGTGAACCCCTACACCCTCTTGTTTCTCTCCACCCACTCGGCCGCCATTCACCCCCACCTACCCTAGCGGGGTAAACCACCGTCACTATTATCCTAATGCCGCGCACTAACAATAATCATTTCTCTTTGTCTCGGGTCAACCGGATACCGGATACTGTCCTAGCATTCAAATTTGTGCGCTGTTGTGGAATCATCCATATATCATTATTATCTTCCATACTTAGCACATACTTAAATAATTAAAACACAATATTCATCAAAACAAGATGATGACGTATTCGAATTAAATACAAAACGTAACTAATATTATAATAAAGAGTCATGAGTCGAGTAAAAAATCTTGGTCGAGATATTATAAATTATTATTATTTCATTTTGGCAGATCTAAGATATCGGGGTGTCACTGAGCAGCTTAAGCATAATATAGGATATCTACCGACTTTTTCTAGGGGGTTTTTACGGCGTTTCGCGACGATATAAAGGATTGCAGACGACATGTCGGCGCGCGGCGTCGAGACGCTGCAACGCTAAATTAACTACTAACCATCCACACTGAATTCGGTAAAAAAATCATGAATAAGTTTGACAGAATGAAAAAATACCATAATATTAAAATTCTTAGTTTTTTTAAAATAACACAGCGAAAATATTCCTTTTTGAGCGGAAGAAAAAACTTGACATCCTATCAATATTGTACGCAAAGTTATCTGTAGTATTGACAGATTTTATCAAGTAAGGAAATGAAATATTAAGTAAAGTGTCTACATCAAAATCAAGTTCGAAAGTAAAGATAGCAAATCGATAAGAACAATAATTATCTTCAAGTATTATGAAAACATTTACCATTTGAACATAGAAATATAATAATTACTTAGAATAATATACAATTCTAATGTTTGGTTTTTATTTCTGTGAGAATAAGAATACGCGTTGCATATTTTTTAATATTATGCATATAAACGTTTAAGAGAAATGGAATTTACACAGAGGACTTTATAATTGGTCGGGAATGTTTGCAAAAAATAAATGAAGCAAATCTCTAAACAAACGTGACCGGAATTGCGAAGGATGCATGAAAAATAATGTATTCGAACTGTGTATTAAGAATAAGTTATGCGATTGGGAGAAATACAGAACAGGATGTACAAAGCAAGAAAGCTCCGTTTATATTTCTGAAAGCTTTTAAAAAGACGTTGAAGTTTATTGACAAAGTTATTCTATCACACAAGGAAATAAATGCATTTTCCTCCATTTTAAAAGTAGTACCTAGGTACACTTTAAAAGCATAAATTTAGATGACACAAAATATAACCACACATATTTTTTTTTTTTTTATTTTTTTTATTCAAAAAATACATTTTACATGTATTCCCCATGAGTTACAAAACTCATTTTGGGCCTATAAATAATTACATTTAATATTTATATTAGTCATGACAGAATACACAATTATTACAAACATAAAAAAATATTATTACAAAGACAGAATACAATCAAATACAAATACACGAATTATTTACACGATTTTGTGTTACTACGATTTTACTACGATTTACTACGATTTTAATTTCATTATAATAGATAATTTTTTTGTACCTGATGGACAAAACTAAAACGGCAAAAATTGGACTCTTATTTAGGACGGCATAGAAGATTACAAACCCGTAACATCCTTTAAAGAAAGTTAAAAATATGCAAACGTAATAATAATAATAAAAACAACATTTAATTTAATTCATCAGAACAGCAATTAACAAACACAAAATAGTTGATAGAAATAGTTTGAACTAAAAGACACGATTTTGTATACTCGATTTTAAACGATTTTAATTTCATTATAAGAGCCAATTTGTACCCGACAAAACTTTTCTAGTTTTCTATAGAAGATTACAAATCCTTTAAACGAAAAAATTTACGTTTAATAATAGAAAAACAACTTTAACTCCCAGTAAGATTTTTAGGCAGATATTATATCAATAAACGGGAATAGATAAATAAATATTTACGAAATAGGTCATCTACAAAAATAAATCTACAAACTATAAGACATTACTACTATTATTCTCAAATCCTCCCAAACGATGTTAAGATGATAACCATTGAACCTGTACTGGTCTCTAGATTCTTCTTTCGATCTCTTTGTGTTCCCGAAATAGAACGTTAATATTACAGTAAGTAATTGAATCACAGATTTTCAGCAACAGCGACATACTCAGAAGTGAATCACAAAGCAAATACTGGGACACAAAAAAGATAATGCCGTTCGTCTTCGCTTCATTTCGCCAAAACGGTAATGATTCAAGATGACATACTTAGTCACTGTCACAAGCCTACAACAACATACAATTAGGGTGTGCAGAACTGCTCATAGGTAAACATTTTAATATAATGTTATACCAGGAGCGAGGCAAACAAAAGCACATTACTTTTACTAAATTAATTGAGAAGTACAAAAGACAAAGTATTCAAATCGATTGTTTTTTTATCATCGGTAAAAAAGAATATGTCAAGGATTGAAATTAGCGATAATACTGCTAACTTTCTGTCATTTCATTTTAGAATTTTTTTACTGAAGAGCAGCCAAATTGAATGTAAGTTTTAGACATTATAATCTTTATAAGTAGGTATCTAAATCTGATTTAATATTCATATTTCTATTTCATATGTTGCAAACAGATTCTGTTATCAATCTCTGGGAATTATTTCATAAATAAAAAACGATAAATTTTACGGTGAAAATCCCACCTTAACCGGCTATACGTATTCCCGTAATGCATGTCCTACTTACAACAGTCTCCCATTTCCCAGGAATAAACAGAGCCCCCTTTCTACTAGAGAAAGTTGCTAGGGAATGGATTGAGATTGCACTTACCTGAAACAAAAGAAACACTTTCATTAAAATCTGAAATACTTGAAAACTCTTGTCATTAAAAGTAAGAGATTAATAAACACTAATAAAAAAAAGTGTAAAACAGTTCAAATTGAAATTGTAAATAACACATAGGCATTAAACGAGTACAGGCTATTTATTTTTTAAAAATACAATGGCATCTTAAATTTCACTATTGCTCCAGGCCATCTAAAAAAGTTTTGAAGTAAAATTTATTTATTTAAAAAAGGTATTTCATCGAAATAGAAACATTATTAATTTTCAAATAAAATTGCCATTAGGTCAAAGATAAAATCCACATTCATTTCAAATATTGTATATAAACAGTACCCACTAAGTAAGCATGTCGTAATAATAATTACATATATAATAAGTATAGAATAATAAGTTTCTAATAGCAGGCATTTTAGACCTGACACTTGAGCCTCATCAAACCTCTGGAGGATTGCAAAAAGTGACAGTTTGGGGGTTTCTACCTCCCAGCTTTTGAAAGCTCTTAAAGTAGAACTTTTCTTGAAAAATATACTACCACTCGTGAGTTGCTCAAATTCGACTTTAGGTTTGAAAATTTCAATTAATTAACGTAAAGTAATTTGTGAATGTCCGCACTTATTACATCCGAAGATATTCCAAAATTATATAAT
This sequence comes from Micrasema minimum, assembly GCA_022494985.1. NCBI lineage: Eukaryota > Metazoa > Arthropoda > Insecta > Trichoptera > Brachycentridae > Micrasema > Micrasema minimum. The sequence continues at coordinate 65,755 of JAGVSP010001155.1, forward strand.
TTATCTGTTGACAATTCGCCGGCAGTTTGCGTCAGAGCTGCGGGACGTGGACTTGACTTGGGAGGATGCGCGGGAGCTGGCGGCCGATCGCTTGGCCTGGAGGAAGTTTATGGAATCGATAATATGCTCCACATAGGAAGCGGATATGGTATGATGATGATGATATAATTTATCGTAATATCAATAAATTGTTAATGCAACAATTCCGATGTTGATATTTGCACACCTATTCGCTGAAAACAGGTATCTATGTCAATGATATTAATGTATACAAATCAGATAATAGTTTTAAAAAAACAAAGGTTTTGACAAAAAATTAGCGGAAAGTCGAACATTGGCCCTTTGATACGAAAGTGAACAATTGATGAAATTATGATCTAATTTACCAATTCATTCACATTATTATTTATTGCATTTATTCATTTATTTCGCGAAAATAATAACATAGACCTTAGGCAATTTTCAAGTGTAAATCTGTGGTTCAGGTTATACAATATTTTACGAAGTATTTTCATTCTTGAGTTTACAAAAACACGTGTAAGAATTATAAGTTGTTTCAGAGTTGAAATTATAACGCTTCATCATAATATTTGCATAATATTTAATCTGTTCTCGCTAAACGGAGATTGAGGAGATGACGAATCATAAATAATTACGAATAAGAGTACGGTTTATGTTTGGGTGCACGTGAAATATACACTGTATAAATAAAATAAGTATTATATTGCGTACGTTTGCAGAAAGCAGTCACACCAGAATAATTTGTTTTATTAATTTGTTATAAAAATCAACTGAGATTTACAAATGCAAGTAGATTGATACGAATAATGAACGCATTGATATTTAATCAGTCTGCATAGCTGTTCATCGTACATTTTTCTGGTACATGTCTTTAAGTATTGTTCACTTCGCAGGCAGTTCCAAAAGATGTTAAGAAAAATATTGTTATCCGATAAGAAATCCTTTCCTTTCAAAGAAATCGTAAATAAATTACTTTTGACGATCGCTGTCGTTATGTTAATTGACATGTTAATTAAAAAATGCAAAAGATACTCGGTTCTAAATAAATAGATGAAGATATCGCATACTGTATAAAATTAAACATGACGTCACCACGAGAACCATATTATTTCCTTTTATGGTAATTTATTTTTGCGAGTTTTCTACGGTCGGTAGCTTTACGCTAACAACGCTTAAACATTATTACCTTGAACATGTATGGTAACACAACAATTGAATTCTACAGAAAGAGATAGGTTTGTTCAGTGAACGGAGACATTATTTTAATTAAATATCAAATAAACCACATACTCGTACATGGTCGGATTGTAACGTAGCTGTAGTGTTTTAGATATTCTATAGGAGATTTGCGACAAGGTTGTTTCTACGACTATTCTGCATGTAGGTTCTGTATGTTAAAAAAGCGATAGACATGCGTGCATTAAATATAATGAATATTAAAAAAATCATTACAATAATTTCAGTGAAAAATACATAAGATAAAACGAAAAAAAACGTGTGTATAATAATGTAAAAAATGTGCTAAAAAAATACACGCACTTCGCGATATCGGTTTTTTCGTATTTTATATTTGATACGTATTTTTTTTTTACTTGCTTACATGTCTCCGTAAAATTTTTAGACTTAAAAATATTATCGCGATAATACATAATAAAACCCTGATGGACGTAAATGTTGACAAACTTTATGCATAACCGTGTCAATTTATTTTTTACAAAATATAAGATTTCAAAGTAAATGAAGCTACTGAACAGCCATCGAGTTACACAGTTGAGTTACGACGAACGCAAACCCATTGGCATTAACTTTATTACCGCAAATAGAGCAATATTATCAGCGGTTTCTGTTTAGTTATTTTTTATTATACTACATGAACAAGGCTACACAGTCGTGTAATTACACCACTTACTATCTACTAATGCGTAATTATACCAATCAAATATAACAGGTTTGTAATAAATAATAAGAAATGACGACAATTTAACGATCCGCGGGCTTCATATTAATGTAATGAGTTATGCGCGCTTTACACGAGTCCGAAAACTGTACAGTTTCTTGTTCAGAAAGCTGTACAGTTTGTCAAAAGACACGAAAAATATGTATATTTTTTAAGCTCGATCGTATGTTTACACACAGGAAATTGTCAACATGTTATTTGTTTTTAATTAAAAAAACTATCCAAATAATAATAATAACAGGATGGGTACATTGCAACAATAATTAGTATATTAAAATTGTTTAAATCTGGGGGTTAATGCTAGAAGTGCCTATGTAATTTTTTTCAAATTCGATTTTGGTCAAATTTGATCGATTTTGGTCAAAATGAGTTAGGTAACAACTCGTAAATTACCATTCTTTTAATGCTATATGCACCTATGTCAGCCACTAAAAGGTGAAGAGTGAAGAGTCATAATTGATATATTTTGTTAAAAGTAATTAAAACCTATTGTTTATAAGAAACAATTAATTCCCTCTCCTGAACAATGCACTTTTTTGACATAGGCACTTCTAGCATTAACCCCCAGAAATATTGTTAGATAGTTAAGAGATAGTTTTACATTGGACGTTATTGTTAGTAATTATTATTGTATAATTTAAAGTAAGTGTATGTCTGTTGGCTTTCCATAAATAAATAAATAAAAAATAAGATCTGAAACTATATGATTTGATTAAAAGTAAATACTTTACCGTTGAGCATGATTTGATAAAAAATATTAGATTTTTTCATATTTTCGCAAGGTTCCTTAAAAATAAAAATAAACATTTTAAAAATTCTTGATTAAGCTTTTTTCTTTTTTTTATTAATATTTTTGTACATTGGTGGGTTCATTTCCTAGTGGCGATTTCTTCCAACCAACCAATAAAATAAAAGTAGTGTAGGTATTTAAATAATAACGTGAACGTAATCATGTATCGTCGATGCACATCAAAAACGGCTATTAATGCTAAAGCCATTAAAATCATGAATCATCATTTCATTTAAATGAATTATTCATTAATTTCACGAATTCATGGATTTTATTTCAATAAAATTTATTTTTACTTTAAAAAGTTCTCTTAAGCAATTTTGCAAATATTATTATCTACTTTTACATAAACGATATTATTCTTACGAGTATAAACAACTACGTGATAAAACTGTTGTTAGTGATAATTGTTAAACGTGTAAACAAAGACGACAAATTGAATGTAAACACACCCGCTAGATAATAACACTAATGAAGAATACATAATTTAATTAATTAAATTATAATTTATTCCGTCGAATTAATACCCCGATGGTTATATGTAAAACTCCCACAAAACGTATTAATATTCTAGTACAAAACATAATATAAGGTATCAAGACATAGGCAATTATTATCACATGGAAACTCGTATAAATTTGAGTTGGGAAACTACCCTTTCTCTCTCGGCCCTCGGCCCTCGGGAACGTGTAAACAGAACACACGCATCATTTCTGCTTTCCACTAATTAGAACTTTACTTCATAATTACATATAAAATATTATATTATTAATCGTGCAACGTCGAAAAACTAAAACATGTATCATGTATCATTTAATTACGTAAATCGTTCTGAAAAGACCACGTGCTGAAGTCATAATTTACTTTTCGATAAGGACAGACGTCTGACGAGGAAAATTCAATAAAACAAGCTCTTTATTCAAACACAAGAAGTTTCGATGGATAGGAAAAGATATTTACCGTAAGTTAAAATCTTGAAGATAAGATCTTGTCATAATGGAGTTCTGGTACCAACCCTTATGTATGGTAGAGAAGCGTGGTGTTGGAAAAAGAAGGACGAAAGTAGATTGAATGCAGTTGAAATGCGATCTCTCAGTCTAATGTGTGGTAAGACTATGTATGATGGGTGTACAAATGTCGAAATAAGAGCAGAGTGCAAGGCTGAGATATGCATTATCGACAAATTAAGAAAGGTCTTTTACGATGGTTCGGTCATGTAGAGCGAATGGATGATGAAAGAACGGCTAAAAATTATATGATGCGACTGTGCCTGGATGTAGAAATCGAGGAAGGCCGAGAAAGACATGGCATGATCAAGTAAAACAAGTTCTTGAAAGTGGGCGTGTAAGAAATCGGAATAATCGACGTGCGTGCATGAGAAGATGTATGAATGTGAGGAAGCAAGAGAAGTGTGCCAGGACAGAGTGGTGTGGCGTTCTATCCTCTCTGCCTACGATTTTGTACCGAATTCGTATGCGCAGAAGTGTCTTAAACCTTAATATAATCGCAGCGTTTGTCTAGATAAAAATTTATCTAACTACTTAAGGTACTCTTAAAAAAAACATTGTTTTAGTCGTTATTCAATATTATTTCTTATACTATAAATTTGGTAAAGTTAACAAATCGGCAATTAATTATTATACTTTCCTCTTTTTTCTAATTTGTTTTATTTTTGTTTTTAATGTTTTCTTTTTGTTTAGTTTTGTTTTACTTACTGTAGAACCTTACGACAAAACTTCTATTAGTCTTGTAAGGACTATTGTAAAATTATTTCTTTGATTAAATATAAATATACTGGTCTTTCCAAGTAAACAATATTGAACTTTTATCTCCAAATGATAATGTTTAAATATAATTTACAAAATGAAACATTCTTAACAACTTGAATTCCGAGAGCAGACGTAGGTAATACATTATTAATATGAAATTACGTTGGGTTTGGTTAGGGCGAAAGATAAACTAATACCTTTATTATTCAACAAGCTATGTAGTAAGACAAAGGAAGTTAGAAGTATGAGAAAACTTAAATGGGAATGTAAATCCTTATAGTTGATACAGGTGGGTGGAGTTGGCACCAAACTTTACTAAAAGCGTAAAATATTTAAATTGTTTGAGGAAAAACTTTAGGCTTTGTCTATCGGACACTTCAGGAAAAAGCCTTTTTAAACTTGTAACGTGAGGCTTTACTGCCATTATCATCATCACATCGTTTCCTGTGCAGAATGAATGAAGATTCACTTAATAACACACTGAAAAGAAGGCTTTGTTATATTGACATTCATAACAATTTGTTTCTAAAATATCACAGTAGTCCGTAGTCGAGCGAACCCAAATGCTGGTTTGGGTTCGTTTAACTCCTGTTAATGTATTCGTAAAACCTGCATTGCCTTTTTTAATTTGTTTACGATTTTTTCCATGCACCCACTTGTATCTCTTCGTATTCTCAATCCCATTTTTATGTGATCACCTCTTATTGCCAGACTCATGAACTGGCCAGATGTATGGTTGTGTTCAATTTAATAAAAAATATTAGAAATCTAATAAAAAACTTAAAAACGAATTTTCGTAAACTTCAGGACGATCTTTTCAAATTTTTTTTCCGTTTTAAGTGGTCAAACATTCTGAGAGATAGTCTTAAATGTTTTTTTTTCTTCTCATCTTTAGTAAATAAATACATACCTAGAGTAGTTTTTTTATGTAATTGTATTAACTCCTAGGGATTTATTTAGCTAATATTTTTCTTTTTCCTATATATGTTAACCATGTTTGGCATTAAATTTTTTTTCTTTTTCCATTGTAAGATTAGAGCGTGTAAAAAAAAGGCGGTCTTTTCCTTGTAAACTAATAAAACAAGGGGTGAAAGGTATTAATTTACAATATTTAATCCATTCATAATAATATTAATACCGCCATACCACTTGTCCCTTGAAGCTCCCCTCCCAGACCCACCGCAGGGTTGGAGGGGTGGGAGGGGTTCAGAAAATCGAAAACTTGACATTTCATTGAACTTGTGTAACCCAAAGACGCTTTTCTCGTTTACGTCATCAAAATCAAAAGTAATTAACGACTTTGATCGTAGCTGTGATTCTGATAATTAATAGAAAATTTAATACTTCAATCTACATTATGGCGGCCAAGCAATTATTTTTTATGCGAAGTTTTGTTAAATATGATTAATTATTAAAGTGACAAAAACATCGAAGGTCTTTCCCACATAGTATTGAAGGCAACTTTTTACAGCCGCTATCCAAAACTTCAAAATCATTAAGTGTTTTATATCAACGAGAATTTCTAACTATTTTACTACTAAAAGCTGGACTGAAGTGTGAGACTGAACATCTTGCCTTCAGATTATTAAATGATCAGGAATCAATACACCCATCACTTGGTTTGCCGATGCCACTTAACCAACCATTATGCGCGAAAAAGATGAAAATATGCGCTTAATAGGTACTTATATAGTTAGGGAAGTACATGTGAAATTTACCATGTAAATAAATGGTAGAAAAATAGGTTAATCGTCTAGTGTGTTGTGAATTTAATCTTAATTTGTGTATTAACCTATCCACGCCCCATTACTCCGAACACGTTAGTGGCGGTAAAATAATAACAAACAAGGCGCGGGCGTCATCTGTGGGCAGACGCTGAAAGCTTCATGACAGCGGGCACAGTGCACGGGCCGTATCTACTGGTAGCTGTAGCTGCTACCAGCCATCAGCGCAGCGTCCAACTGTCTGATTTATTTATTTCTAAGTCATTAAATATGCAGCGGGTAATGTATAATGGAATCTGAGATGTGCTACAGTGCAGTCTTGAAGAAGAAAAATATCTAAAATTTAGGAAAATTCAGTCTAACGTATTCAATACTCAATGTTCCTCGCCAACACTCCGATAACATCTTGTGAACACCTCTCAGTAAGGGTAGCATCTTGGAAGTTATGCGATGTGATCTATTATAACACTCTCCAACTTCGGTCAAAGATTTTTATGCGAAGTGCAATGAATTATACACACTCTACGATTTTGGACTAAGCTAGAAGATCATTTACTCCAAATCCATTAATACTCAGTTATTGAATTTGTATACATTACACATGTGGAGCATATGGAATCCACAAACTGACTCCAGGCCAAGCGATCGGCCGCCAGCTCCCGTGCACCCTCCCAAGTCAAGTCCACGTCCCGCAGCTCTGACGCCACCTGCCGACGAATTGTCAACAGTGGACGACCAGGATGCCGAGAACCTGATGCCTTGTAAAATAGGCAAACATGGTTAAGGCTCTTATTTTTATTTATACGAAGGCGTTTCGGCTGGCTAGGCCATTTGTATACAAAGTACAACATTTTTTGAAACATAAAATTAAACAACTTAAAAAAACAATTCTGTCCCGATAAACTGTAGTTTTTACAGTTTGTCATACATTTACTTATTTTTATGAACCTACTAGAAAAAATGTAAAACAAATTAATTTAATAAACCACAACAATCAGAATGTTAATTTAAAAAAGAAAGTCGGACTAAAATAAAGAAGGAAGCATGTTATTTGGAATGAAAAACATATCAATTATGTCGTAAATAGGTCAATCGGTCAATTCTCTGCTGGGATTTTAAAATATTTGAATGAATGTAAGAAAATATACAATTTGTGCCAATAACTGAATACTCCTGAAAATTATTTCTTGCAGCTGTTGTCAGCAGAATATTTTTCAGTTAAAAAGGGGAGGGGTTTCAATGTTTCTAATTATTTTCAGTTTTTTTCACAGATAAACTTTAATAAATTATGTTGAGAACCCAGAGTCTAAATTTGAACTATGTAAGAGGCGCACAATTTACACTCGTCAGGACACCGTATTTGTTTGAACATTTATGTATTTTTAAAATTTAAATACGTAACTATAGGCGCATGACGTCAAAAATGCAACCCACAAAGTAAGAAAATGGTATACAAAGTCAATAGTAAATTTTATTTCCTCAACGTTGCCAAAAGTTGGATGTCCCGTTTAAAATTGTATGGCTTTGCAAAGGAAAATCTTTCAGGCGCAGTCGACGCAGGCCTGGGTTCACACGGCTGCCCTCGAATGACTAAACGCTGCAACCAAGGTTACAGCACCAGCGTTTTGTCGTAATATTATGGCTAAATCAATCCTACTCATCCAGATATGTCATAATAACTATGTTTTTTTAAAATTCGATTTTTAAAATTAAATTTAAGAATTTATGTTTAAACATGATTAACAAACCAAACAAATTCCATTGATGAAAAGAATATTTTGACGCGATATTTAAGCACCCGGATGATGGTAGCTAGATGCTCTGCAGCATGAAGTTGCATCGATAAGTTTTCTTTGTTTATGGAAGAAGGTAATATAACGTTATCACGCGGTAGTAAAACGCGAATTTAAACTACCCGGCGCGGGCGGAAAGTTCATAATATTACCAAACGTATAAAGTTTATCCATTGAGGGAGTTAAGGGATAAAAACAGAGCTTAAAAACTAAGCGATACAATATTATATTAAATTTTTATTATATGATGGACTGCTTTCTTTTTTTATATATTTTTTCTTAATTTGTTTATAGTTAAACAGATTTTTAAAAAAAATACAGTTACATTTTTTTTTTAAATTAACGTTATCTTAGGCATTCTTATTTATCATTACTATTTTCTTTTTTAAGTAAAAACAATTAAATGTAAAATATTAATAGTAAAAAAACTTCATAAAACCAAGCAGCATTTTCTTAACGTTCGTTTTGTAATTAAAAACAGCAACTTCATTGGAATACTGTAAAATAGTTATCGGAAACCCAAAATGAAACAGTTTGCCGTAAAAAAATATATCCATACGCATAATCGAGCGTCGGATATATACTATGTTTAGTAGCATCAGACTTATAGAAATATATCTACACAAGAATAAAGTTTTACAAAAAAAAAAAAAAAAAAAATAATAATAATCTGAAGTATTGTAAAAACAGCAACTTTGTCTTTCTTTTTCTAATATCTGTCCCAGAATGAGTTTTGTAACTCAATTGGGAGTGCAAAGTATTTTGTACAAATTAAATAAATAAATAAAAATAAAGTGTACCTATTATAATGTGATTCTCGGGTGATAAAATCTCTTTGGGGCAAAAGATGGGTCTACATTGATGACTTTTATTGGTCGTTTTATCTCAGACGCTGGATGACTTATGAATGAAAATGTACATTTTTTATCGTATTACCAGAACGCTTCGTTCAACCGACAAACTGTGAAAGTGCGACGATAAAACTTTCAAGTTGACACATACCAGCCTAGCCAATGTATGGATATTATCTTAATCGATAAAAATCCACCGTATGTAATACGCTGGTGTGTTATGTTAACTGTAAAAGTTGAATGCACAAGTTTTTTTTTTTAGAAAACGAATTATGCACGAAACCACAATAAATGCTCGTCTAAATTACAGAAACCCGTTGTTTACAAAAAATATAATTAGAAAATAAAAGTGTTTACGTGCGTTAAATAATATAATTACGTCCCGAAAGCACAGCCAATCTACAAAGTAAATTGTACCAAAGTTTCATATCAACTGGAAACTGGACATCGATTTATATGTTGCATGTTTACATTCATTCGGTTACAGTTGTATAGCGAACAATAGGATGTAAATACATATACCTATGTGCTGTTCTATTTGAGAAAGTTGTTCAGCCGTTCAAGCAAGGAGCAAGGAAAACCAATAACTGAAGTCCAATGAAGTTTGTTCGATAGTATCTTAAAAGCGTTTAATATAAATAGTTGCACTACTCTCTCTCTGTGAAGGGATATACCGAGAGAGAAGAGTGATTTATTGCTCCGTGTCTCGATACAAGGGTTGAAGGGGATAATCGCAATGCGCGGTGACTTTGATAGACGTGAAGAGAAAAATGCAAATCTTTGCCAAAGTATTAGGAAGACCGCCGAACCGTCTACCGCACTCAGATCGTGGGAGTTCTTAATAAATCAATACTTTAATACATCAGATGGCTCATTAACATAACTTTAAATAACTAATCTCTCTGCGGTACGGCATATTGGATATACCTACAAAATTGTGCTAAATTCAGCGAGCTGAAGTGAAAGATAAAGCCGCGATAGTAACTTTTCTAATTTATGTTACTTTTTTACGTAAGATAGCAAAGCGAGAGAAAAAATGCGCAATTATAGAGGGATGTAAAATTTTAATCACAATGTCAAATTATAATTACTCTGCCGTAATATATTTCAGATAAGAAGGAATTAATATACGAGGATTCGTGGAAAAGATTCGGCTGAGCAATAGTAAATTCTGATTTCTATTCCATTCCAATCAATCGGCTAATTTAGATTAAACGAAGGGTCCGACACCTTTCAGAGTGCCTACGCGGTTGTACAACGCGGGCGCGGGCGGGTATAAACCTGTGCAATTGTGCATCTAATAACTTGAACACAATGCAAAATATTGAGTAGTTTAATCATTGCTTGTTGACGGAAGGGATTTAATATTATCAAAAAGTCAAAAAAAATTGTATTGATTTGTCAAGAACAGTACAACGGAATAAAATTTGAAATTAATTATCTGCTCTCCCCGTTCAAAGTAAGTCAAATAGATAAAACAATGAAAGTTTATCCTTTTCCTTGAGGGATTGTTTCAGGCTCGCGTCAAAGCTACGGCATTCATCTGAGTCAAAAGAACATAAAGGAAATCAAAACGGTTCTCTGACTAAACTCGAAATTTGTTTAGACTTGATTCTATATTCGCGAGTACAAGGATCTTTATTATTTCTATTTCCTTGCGTAAATATTACACGATGCCGCACCATAACAACAACAAAGAAATTTTCTCTACGTTTAACCTTAGTTTTTTACCGACAAGACATGCAAAATAATAAAGCCAATAACTACAGCAAAAATCATAATTATTCTATGTTTTGCGTACTGCGAAAGAAATGTGTGAGGATTTCTTAGACAATTTAGGTAAGAATTTTTCATGTTTCAAAGATAAAACTGAAATTATTAAATATCAGAATTGATCATATTCATATAAAGAAACCATTTCTATGCGAAAACAATAAAAAACGTCGTAAATATTGATTACATTATTTTATTGCTGTAGGTATTCGTATTTAAAGCTATTTTTGTTTGCGTTTAATTAATTTCGGGTTTATGTGATTTATTGTGGGCACAAAATGGCGGTGTGTAAAGAGAGTGCACTGCCCTACACAGTCTTCTAACAAAGGAATCGAATAAAGAAGAGTTGTAAATTTTATTAGTGCAGAACTATAATATATTCCCCTAGCTTAACTTTCTAAATCCACGATATCTATAATAAAATAATAAATCAATAAAATAAAATTTTATCTTACATAAATCTTAAATTGTTATAGATACATTTTTTATCTCACCGAGTATTTTCAATAAATTTTGTCTAGTAAAAGAGCGCATTAGAGAGCCAATCCTTAGCATTAAGAATAAAATAATAAAAGTTGAATGTTTGCTTGTAAGAAAATTTCATTTAAAATGCGCGAAAATTTAAAAGAAAAAATAAAAATATTCCGCAATGCCGTCATAGTTTGGCAAATGTTTGCGAAGTCCATGATTTAAAATAAATTTTCTTATGAATTGATTGTACATTAATATGTGGATTGACAGAATTTGAAACACGTTCCTACCATAGCTAACCACATTATTTCTTAGAAAACTACTGCCAATTTTTAATTTCGTAAATGCTTATGCATGGGAAGCTATGTAGCTGTCTCTTAACTCCCAGGATGTAGTTTTCTCTTGTATACCTTGGTCTGTGTAGTGTGTACTTGGTATGTATGGAAGTTACAAGAGCGCCGCGCCGCCGCCGCCGCCGCCGCCGCCGCACGCCGCCGTACCGACCCCGTCCTTTGTGGCGTCGCCAAACCGAATTACTGCGGCTAGAGCCACGCGGGACAATGTCCCGGGGCATTCACACCTTACAATTACTGTACAGAGAAAAGCTCTCCTTTGTTCGGGCCGCTATTTCCGCATGACGGTTCTCGCATTTCCATTGTTTTTTCCATTCTAACCGTAAAGAACGAAAATGGGACGTCATTAAAAATATTTATTCACTTTTGAGGAACGCGAAAAGACTTTACAGGGTTGTGGCTCCGTGGTAGGTTGGCGGATTACGAATACTGATTCAACGGTTCGATCGCTCGCTCGCTGACACAGTTTCTTTTCACAGACAAACAAATGTCTATTTTTGAACAGAAGGCGTTTGATTTTAGATGAATATTTCCTCTTTTAAAGAGTAATAACGATAGTAACATTTTTTTTATCTAAAGCGTCGAACAGAGACATTACGATGTTCTTGTTCAAATATTTTCTAATTGTCGTATTTTAAAAAAATGCAGAAAAAATATTGTTTTTATGAAGCATGTTTATGAAAATACATGTTTTAAAGAAATGAAAGATAACGTTTAATATTGCCTAGAAATAATTGCGTTTCCGACAGTATTTCATACGAAATGAATTGAATACAGGTATTATGAAAAAACAACAGGATTTTTAAATTTTTACGTGAAAAGACGAGAAATATAACTACATCAATATAATTTCACAAAATAAATCTGAAACGCAAAACGAAATTGATGGAAGATAACCTTTTTCTTATCAAAATACAGAACATAGTATTGTATATCTCTGTATTTGCGTCACAAAGTTCTTTGGCAGTGTTACAATATTATGAATAAAGATAGGTTGTGTCAATTATTACTGTCAATTTATACATTTAAAAATATGAATATTTTTTAAGCGTGATCTTAAGTTATTATCGTATGTTTGCGCATAGGAAATTGTTAAGTCATCTAATAACGAAGAAAGGGGAGATTAGACATTAGAGGAGCAACGCATCAAATCGTATTTTGTCCATTCCAGAAAAAAATCTCACTTTGTAACAGATTTTTAGTAGTTTAGTCGGTATCTTATTTACCAAATGATATTTATGCCTCAAATTGTATTATAAAAACTTTAATTTTTTTTATTTAATCGTAATATTTCACATCAAGATTGACTATTGTCCACAGTATTGAATTTCGTTCCTTGGTTATTGAAAAATCTTAAATGGACAAAATACGATTTGATGTGTTGTACCATTAATTTAATGGTATAAGGACCGGACATATATCCTCCTGGGAGGTCATTAGGAAATTTCCTCCCGGTATGATCCTAATATTAAAGTAAATATATGGGGAAATGCTCGTATCCTGCTGGCAGGACGCCCTCCATCTTGCTGATGTCGTATGTAATCAGAATTTAGATTATGTAGTTAGTAGTTATACAAATTATGTAGTTATATTTTATGATGTCCATTTTTCCCTTACTAAGATTCAATATTATACTCAGAATGTCTTTTTTAACCTAAACATTTACGAAACTGGGATTATCTTGTAAAGGGGAATTCCAAGTTGCCGCGGCGACTACGAAGCCGATGTACAAGCGGGAAACCAGTAAATCTACGTCATATTTGGAGTCGATTTTCTACATTTTTTTTATTTGACCCATAGTTTTCGAACAAGCGGAAAACTGGTGAATCTACGTCATATTTGGAGTCGATTTTGTTCCATGACTTTTTGATTTGAGCATTTAAAAAAACCAAAAAAATTTTTTGTAAAAAAGTCTGTATCCCACATAGTCAATTTAGGGTTTGCTAAGTGAAAGAAACGCTCCGCGCATGCGCTGAGTCGCAAAGTACTTATACGTGTATTAACTGAATCAAGAACACCGCTATCTCCCTTTTTCCTCCATACGAGTCCGAGGCGATGAATGGAGGAGAGAGGGAGACAGCGGTGTCAATAATACTACAAAAATACTTTTACCTACCTTCAAAGTCTTCTGATATTCCGAATGAAAACAATAATTGAAGCTTGCAGCACATTTTTTGTAAATAAATCATCATCATAATAAAATAAAAGTCACTTTTTATGCACTACCTAGGTAATTGAAATTAAAGTCACAAATGATTTATGTTATAATACACTTTTACACTACTTAATTCAAATAAGTCACAAAAACTTACGTTTACGTTACACTACCTTATTTAAATCATCATTACTTGAATCACATTTTTTACTAAATCTTAATACAAAAAAATCTCAAAAATTGTTCTAAGTTTTCGTCATTCACTATTACACATAATTGCTAATTGCATTCGTTTCACGATTGATCCTTGAACATTTCTCATCATATTCCTGTTTATTTTCACTTCATTGAAAGCTTCGATGATGCGTTCTCTTTATGTATCAACATCCGGACAATACGTTTTATAAACCTTTTGTTTTATGTAACTCATTTTTAGGCATACACAGAAAGAATAAACGACACTGTCAAATTAATTCGGAAGAAATGAACAAAAAATTATCAAACTGATTATACTGAAATTAATACTTCGTACATAAACAATCGTCATAGAATAATTATCGCGAACCCTCGTGACAAAACGCAACACTTCCGCGATCCAGAACAGACAACAAACTGAAACTGACCACCTGCCTAAATCGTGCGTTTATTATTGTTATTACATCCTGTTTCCTACTACCCGGCGGCGTGACCTTAGCACATAATTTTTTCGCGCGTTCGTTTTTCAAAATTTAAAAGCGATCGTGCGTATGATCCATAGGGATGCGTGGCGCTTATGCTCTTTGTATCTTTAAAATTAAAAAAAACTCATGCGGAGTGCGTACCCATATGCGTACTAGGCAATGCGTAGTGAGAAGTGGTGAGATCTAGGTAAACGTACTACCATCCATTTTTCTAAGAAATACCGACGAATAAAATTAATTATTCTGTTATTTAAATGTAGAGAAATTTTCGTTGTTTTTGATATATCCATAAACTGGTTAACATCAACTAGTTACCTACATAAATAATTTTTATTTATTTATCCAGTAATACCTACTTAATGGTTTTAAAGTGTTTTTTATTTTTATAAAATTGTTTTGGGTATTTTTTTTGCTAGCGTTTTTCTGATATACCCCAAAGATTTAGATTTCGGGGCTACTTTTAAATGAATATGCGTAAAGTACAAGTTGTGGTGGTGCGGGATTCAAATCCAAGGATTCCAATATGGGGTAAGCGACTCTACCACTAGACCACAACCCGGTTATAAAATAATTTGTCATCTGTCCACCTAGTAGTGTACGTAGTGGTTGACATGTTGCGCTACCATGGATGAGGTCGTGGGTTTTATTCCCGTCGGGATCAATAATATGGGATATTAATTTATGTAATTTTTCTATTTCATGTAATGTGATACCTAGGACTGGCTTTGAAGCGTAAGACTTATCATATTGACTTCATTAATAAATTATCAAGAACCAATGTAAAAGTCCAATACACCATTAAGTGCGGACTACGGGTAGAAAGCAGCGATGCAACGAATAAGAATATTATTTGTATTCGCCGAATACAATTAAATTACTTATTATTCGTATCCCCTGAACACCTTCATAAAAAATTGCATAAAAACAAATATTCGTTTGAGTTGGGCGAATATTACGAAAATGGCTTAAATGCTGGTGGTACTGCCTGTTGTTGGCTGTGCAAAAACTTCGCGCGAAGATCGAGCGTTAGCGGTCATTGACCTTGGTAAACAAACCCTAAAATGGCCGAAAGAAAAAAATATCAGAATTACAATTAAATTCATTTTGACGCTAGTTTCGTTATTTTGATAGTTTTATTTTTGTTTTTTTTTTAGATAGTAGTAATAATTTGACGGGGCAATTGATGTTTGGTAATAATTTTTGAGAAATTCATGAAAAAAAAAATCAACTTCAAACTCGATTTTCTCGAAAAATTTGTTCTAAACGAAAAAAAATATATTCTTGAAAATCGTCTCCAAATGAGTCATAGATTTACTGGTTTCCCGCTTGTACATCGAGTTCTGTTACACCCTGTAATTTACATGCTTATATTTTGTTTTCCGTTAGTAAAAAATATACCTTTTGACGCGGGACGCGGGACTGATTAATATTGACGATGAACTGACAAAAACGGAGATGGTCTATTTGTTTGTACCTACTTGTTTGAAATAAATCCGCATTATTATTACTATTCTGGTTAATTTATAGAGCGCCGTTTCGAATAAATAAACTTCAAGGCCACACCTCTCTGTCCTGGCATACTTCTCTTGCTTCCTCCACATTCATACATTTTCTCATGCACGCACGTCGCACATCGATTATTCCGACTTCTTACATGCCCACTTTCAAGCACTTGTTTTACTTGATCATGCCATGTCTTTCTCGGCCTTCCTCGACTTCTACATCCAGGCACAGTCGCATCATATATTTTTTAGCCGTTCTTTCATCATCCATTCGCTCTACATGACCGAACCAACGTAAAATACCTTTTCTTATTTTGTCGATAAATGCTTATCTCAGCCTTGCATTCTACTCTAATTTCAACATTAGTGCACCTATCAGGCATAGTTTTTTACCACACATTCGCCTGAGAGATCGCATTTCAACTGCATTCAGTCTACTTTCATACTACTTTCCCTTATCCGCACCCAATGGTGCATAGGGCACTTCATTGGTACAAGTGCAGTGTCTCATGATCATTTTATTACATGAAGGTAGGATGATCAGTCTTACGCGTCAGTATAGGTCGCGTCATGTAAAAAGAACTCTGGCGGTCAAGCTGCGCACTAGCGAATTAGGCGATTATCGGTTTTTATTTGCGACGCGGGGTATCACACATGAAATATAAAATATGAAAATCACATTTTAAATAATATTTCATGTCGTGACCCCCTACGGGAATCGAACCCGCGACCTCATGCGCGGTAGCCAAATGCACTACCACTATGCTACGAGGCGGACACAGAAGATGGAATAATAATAATAATCATAATTATTATTATTACTCATTACTAGGCTAGGCTAGGCTACAAATGGAAACTCAGTGTTCAGCAAATTTTACGTTTATACAAAAAAGCCAAATTTACATTTTAGCAATGAATGTTGGTGATGTGTAAACAAAACAACCCTTTTTAAATACAAACCTACAAGTTTCACAAGAGATACGAGTTTGTAACGCAGGTGGCATTTTTATCAGCCGAAATATTTTTCTTGTTTTTTTAATAAAATAAGCTATTAAAATATAATTAAATATGTATTGGTGAATTATTCTATGAAATGATGACTATTTTTAGACATATCCAGTATATCTCCAATACAAAATAATATGATTTTGTCATCAAAAACTGTATTAGTATGTCACCAGCGTGACGAGCGTGGAGACACGTCCTTCCTGGCAGAATCTCAACTGCCGACTGACGCCGTGCGCGCAATAAATGAAGCAATCGCGGTCTTGCAGTCTTTCAATAATTAAATATTAAATTATTATGGTACACCTAAGTTTTTTTTCGCCACAGGTACTATCTTTAATTCGCGTATAAAATATTATTTCTCAAAACACAGGTTACCGAGCTACCGAATGTACCTAAAAAGTGTGTTGATTTTGTATGGGAACAGAAATGGACTAAGCCTTAATTAAGTACTAATGGAAAGCTTTTATAAGAAAAAAAAAAAAATCACATAAGGAGTAGATGCTTTACGTACTTTTTATTAAATTGACCCAAAACGTTTTGGATTTGACTCGATACGCCTAACCCGTCTGTTTCCAGAATTAATTTTATGGCGAAGGAACCTTTGTCTTCGTGTCCGTTGTCTGCGGAAAGTTTCGCTCAGATTTGCACAGTCGCAGTCGCCGCAGATGGCGCGCCAAGCAGATAGCCCCTATAAAATCAGTTTGACTGCGGACGAAGGCGGAGTGTCCATGGTATTATTTTACGATCGGGACGCTGTGGCGTTTCCTGTTTAGACGGCGAGTTTACGTGAGACGAGTAGCCGGCGCGCGGGGCTGGACCGCCCGGTGCAAGTGTAAGCTGTATGTCTCACGTAATCAGTCGTGAACTTTCAAACACAGAAATTAGAGTACGTTATCAGGAAGTTTGATGGAAGACGTAACGATGGAGATTAGGATCGTGGAGGTGTGAGGAGGCAAGGGGTTTCCTTTATCCAGCAGTGGAACTTCACGGGCTGATGATGGATAAGTTATTTGAAATTCTCTAGTATTATTATACAGTTAAAGAAAGACGTGAATTGACTTGAAAAAGACGTAGGTTACGGGAACTGGCGGCCGATCGCTTAAACTTGGAAACAATTTGTCAAAATCCACTAATATGTCTCGTATACTGGTAATGTTTTAAATAAAAAGCTAAGAATTATTTGTTTCTAAAATTGCGACTATAGAAAAAGTCGGTTTAACGGACGATAATATTTACGTGATAACGTCCATAAGAAAACATTGATGAAAAATAGCATACTTTATGAATTGAATTGAATTTATTAATTACTGATTATCATTATTTTGTTTTAATACAAAGCATGAATTAATTGAAAATTACAATTTTTTTCATAAAGATCATTTTTTTTTTTTTTAAAGCTTGTGCTTCTGCTGTCTCCCTTCTACTCGAACGCATCGGCCGATGGAGTGGAAGAGAGATAGATGCGTCACCAACCGAACGCTTAGGCCCGATCGTGCCTCTAATCGCTTTGTTCCGCGCTCTCGCTTGCACACTCGGCTCAGGCGGAACGTGAAATGAGTCATGCTTTTTCGTGTGTGCACCGGCGCCTCATCGATTTTTAGACGTTATCACGTTGTTCGAATAAAAGGATAGAAAAACCTACTTACTATACTTTTAATAGTTGAACATAAGTTTTTTTTTAAAATTTATTTTTGTTTTATTATGATACTAAACTAAAAAATGTTCCTACAGTAAGTTTTGATTTTGCGCGATTACTTTGAAAAAACGGTGTTAAATTTGCGTATATGTAATATTTAGTATAATTTGTAAAGATGTAGACATACGGACAACATAACTGGGATAAAATATTCCAATAATATAGGTTTTAAGTAACAGGCGTTCAGAAATGTAACTTTATACATACTCCTCACGTAACATTCAACCTTGACACTTATTTGAAGACTACCCGAGAAAAAAACACGAATAATAGCACGGAAGAAAGCTATGAAGCATGAAAGGGCGGCGAGACGCCAGAACTTTACACTGTCGGCGGGCGTCGGCGTACGAAAGTTCTAACCCCAACTCAACTACCAAAAATAATGTAATTAAGTTTTCAATACATGTGAAACGATATAAAAATTATAATACTTAAGTTGACAATATGCACAAATAAATTAAGTGTAGAGATAATGAGTGAAATTTAATACAGAAACTACGAGACATAACATTATTAGCATTTTGATCTATAAAACGATTAATGTCTATTGTATACTATATAAGGCAAATATAAAAACAATATTTGTACATAGGGACTACTAAGTAATATACTAGAGCCAAAAAAAAATAAAACTTAATGTATGCGATGTTTGTAAATAATGGAATTTTTTCAATCAGTTAGTTCACTTTATTTTCACATTATTTCAAGTTTTCGTGAATAGAAAATTTGAACAGCCGCAGCCGTTCTTTTACATTTCATTGAACGGAAATACGCTCAGCTTTTACTCAACAGACAAAATGTATTCTCGGTTAGCAACTCGGATACAGTATGCAAACAATATAAATCGCCCTGGCAACTTTTAAACCTGTAAGAAAAGAAATAAAACAAATAATAAACAGAGTCGAAAAAAAACGAACATTGGATAACAGGGGAATTCGGACGGTCAGCATAGGCATAAATGAATTCAATTTGGTGTTACATAATATTTATCATTATACAATTTAGTAACATGTCTAACGTCTGTGGGTCAAAAAGGCTTGAGCTAGCGTAGTGAATGGGCGCCGTTATTTCTGACTATTTGAAAGCAGATGCAAAATTTAAATATTTGAGTAAGTAAGTATATCATTAGAACTCAAATATTTCCTTTATTTATTAAAAAAAAGTAAATATCAAGGCTTACTCACATAAGGCTTTAAAACGTTGATATACATTTTTTTAATAGCAAAAACACTAATCAGGGAGCATGTTTTTTTCTCTCTGCAATATTCATTGCATTATTAAAACAAGTGGTTTTCGATATAACCAAAACATGTTAAAAACAGAATTTTCTTTCATAACTAGTGAGGAAGTAAACCGGTAATCTTTGGTGTTAATCTTCGATAGGTATGTGGGTTTATCATAAACCAATATAAACCAAATGTGTAACATGGTAATATTTAAAACTGAAAGATGTCTTTAAAATATGGCAGTGATTAATTTTATTAAACGTATTGTCTCGATTTGTATGTGATGTTAATGTCTTCAGTATTATGCAAAACATGTGGAGTTCTTTTTAAGAAAACGGTTAGAAGTTATTTTTGTTAAGATAAAGAGGGAAAGTGAAATTTCGACGATGGCATTGAGACTGCCGGACATTTGTGCCAAGGACGAGAAAAACATGATTGATGGGAGAATTGCGACAAGTGACGTACAAATTCCTTAACAATTTATTTTCCTTTAATTTCATACCATAACACAAGATATTTTTTATTAAATTGAAGAAAATGGACAAAGTAAGCTACCATTTTAAAAGTATAAACACATTTTTCCCTTAGTACGATGAGGCTGTATCGAGCTTTTTTTCAGATTTAAATATTAGTCCATTAATTTTTTGACAGGAAACATGATATTCATAAAAGAATATGGGATTTTAAAGTTCGAGAAATTTCAATCCTCTGAACTTCTTCACGAGCGTGACATTTTATAATAATGATGTGTTATGCAACTATTGCTCTGACATCGTAAGCATTTCTGACACATTGGAAGAGAGTGTTATGTCCTGTTTTCCACACTCCAAACGAAATCTCTGACGCATTTAAAAAAAAAATTATGATCTCTTCAACTTCAGTGGGTAGAAATATTTTAAACGAACCAGGAGATTGCGTTAAAAATCACAATTCTCATCACGATATGCACTCATCACAATAATAATCAATTAAGAAAAATTTACTATTAAAATCTGTAGCTGTATCTAAATCACTATTTAGCCCGTCAACAATCGCTGAATTAACTTGACGATGGTTGATTTTTTAATTTCTGCGTTTTTTCATGAATTTAAGAGAAATTTTTGTCATGATAACAAAGTAGGGGGGGGGGCAAAGTTTTTTCATAACCATTTTTTATCGTTTCGTTTGCACCAAAGCGGCTTCCTTTTGAAATACCGTCTAGTTGCAGTCATTTCAGCATACGAGTTTCCTGTGCGTGGTCTACCTTTAGCAATCCACACGTGGAAAGTCGCTCTGGCAGACAAAATGGGCAAGTTCCACATATGAGTTCCAACCGAGAATGCTATAGTTCTCAGATTATTCGATATATGAGTACGGGAGGCTGTATCTGAGAGGATGTCCGATGAGATTTATTCTAACCCTGGTACCTTTATCAGACGCTGCCGGGGTCGCGGGACGAGGATCCGCCGACTGGCAAGGCCGGTGACGTCAGCAGGCTGTGCCCGGCTCCTGAAGAGGCAGAGGAGCTCAGGAGAGCGAGGAGGTCAACCGGGAGTAGAAGGTGGGTAGCGTCTGTACATTGGCGGACGGCTGCGTGTTACATACAAACGCGATCAGTTCACGTGACAAACTCGACAGGTTGTTAGTTAAAAGCGTTATCACGCAGGCAGGGGGGGGGGGGGGGGGGGGGGGGGCATAAAAAATTATATAATATAGTAGTTTACTATCACATGATTTAACATTTCTCGCCAATGTAATGTTGAAAAATAAAATTAAATTGTTGATTTCTATAAACAATAAACAAAGTGGACCCAGACGGGTCCCTGTAGTACACCACTTGTTACTTTGTATTAACAACACAAAGACGTTAGTGGATGATTTATATACCGCTGTGTTACGATTTCAAATCAAATGCGGGTTAGGAAATAAAACCAAGTATTTACGTGCTCATCGGTTTTGGCACTACTTCTAACGTTCAAGTATTGGTTTTTACATGCAAGAACCTAGTTTGTCTAATAAATGTAAAAATGTACTTTTGAAGGAAAAACTATTGATAATATTTTTTAATATTCAATTTATAATGGTGGAAATCATAAGCGTTCTGGCTTAAAACTAATGTGCACTCGAAAACATAACTGTTTTCAAGAAGATATTAAGTATTTTCAGCCATACTAATTTATTTAAGTATCAATTATGTATTTTGTTAATCTAAACAGGCGGGTATTTAATGTATAATATAGGGGGGGAATAAACAAGGAAAACACGCCGGAGAGTTTATTGTAGAAGAAACACAGCGATTCTATATAATATTTTACAAGTTTATAAGTAGAGCTTTCATTAAGTAAGTCAGGAGACGAGATTGAAGGCGGATATTTATAAGTTATAAGTAAAGCCGCTGTCATCTTAAATTTACCAGCCCACGCAGTACTGATGTTTAGTTTAAAATAGCTATAACTTTGTGTCTTCTTCAGATTAATTGAAGATTTTAGTAACACATTATTAATATATAAAATAAATTATACATTATTATTCTTAGATACGTGCCATATATTTGATAAGTGTCCAAAATATGATAAATCGTATTAATTAACCACGAATGGTCTATTTTATCAATATTAACAATCAATCCACATTAACTAGAAATAGCAAAGCAAAATCTATCTTCTCTACATGTTTGTAAGGTAGTGTTATATGTATACAAAGCTAGGTCACTTGAGAATTATCTCAACAAGTTGATTGAAACGTTTTGAAAGTGACCAAACTAGCGTTAAATTATTTGCATAAGCGCGGTGAAAGCTGTTAGGAACTTAGTTTTAAAATAATTTCTTAAAACGACCCTTTAAAGAGCTTTTTCCAACTATTAGAGCAAATAGCTTTTAAGTGCTTTGGTGGAAAATATATTACAAGGCTACCAAAAAAACACTGAAAGCTGCGTAGGCGGTGAAATGTTGAATAAAAAGTATTATTTCCTCGGCAATGTGTGAAATACTAACATATAAACGATAGGATTTCACAATAAAGTTTTGTTCACTTAAAAGAAGCTACGGGTAATGGCTTTCTAAAAAAATGTAAAAAACAAGAACGCTATATTCTCTTTTTCCTTTCGTTTTGGTAGATATTCATAATTAAGGCAAACATTAGCCACCATTTAAAACAGGAAATTATAAGTTATCAAATTCCATATAATTGAGTAAAAGTAACAGTAAATTACCTACTATTACAAACCACGCAAAAAACTAACCGTTTTCAAATTCTTATGAACAATATTTGATTACATATCGTGGAGCACTAATAATAAGCACTGATTTAGCAGCTACATCCAAGTTTGATTTTATAATAAACACTGATAAGTTCAAAGCCATTTTTTTAATAAACACCAGAAGAGCGGAAGGCTGGGGCGGTAAAACAATAAAAACAAAGCGGAACAACGGGTTAGGTTTAGAGGAGAAACAAAGAGGGCGTACTTTGTTAGAGAATTACCAGGAGTGCAACGGTCGCGGAGGATAACGATCGTGATACTCGCGGTGGCTGAGGAGGACGGTTTGCCGCGCGGAGGCGTGGGGAACAATCTGCCGACCGGAGACCAGCAGGGAGGAGAGGTGGCGATCGATGAGCCCGTAGGGGTGGGGGCAGCCAGCCGCAGCCGCCAGACTTGTAAAAACCGATGACGATTTCCTTACAGTTTCCGCGGCGGCGAACTACCTCGCGAGCTTTCCGCCGGCCTACTTTCCTGGTAGCTATTATAATGCGGCGTCCGATGTTGTGGCGCGTTGCCGAAAAAAAAGAAACCAATATTTAGCTGAAAAAACATAGCTTACATTATAGACATAATAAAATGAATCTAATGCTGAGTTTTATTATTATTTATATTGAAAATAATGAGTAATCAAAAGTGTATTTATTGATAAATTACACAAAAATTATCATTACTTCAACCACATAAAAATATGCTTATTATTTTTAATTACGATGTTTAATAACAACCTGGGGTTGCCTCTAAAATGCATATTTGTGAAAAATAAAAAGAGTACTCTTTCTGTAGCCGTATCATTTGAAATGATATGTCTAAATATATCAATTTCCTTCTTGGAGAAATGTGGCACACATCAAAACACTGTTTTAAATTTGACATTTAATTGAACCTATTACATCCAAAAAATGTCAGCAGTTCGTGCGAAACACAGTACATCAGGGATGTCCAATGGATACAATTAAAACAATAAACAGAAGTAGACTCGTAATTCGTCAGGATAAAATAAGCTGCAAAATGTATACACTTCCAAAATAGCATGCAGCTAAAACAAATATTTTGAGCGTGAACACAAAGTACTTTGTGGTAGCTATTTATGCCAGAATATTTTATATCCAGAAAAAGTAGAGCAAAGAATTAAATATATTTTAGCGAGAAATACCAATCGTCTTGGAATGTTAACTACCTTATTTTCCTAGTATTCTGGGAACACTTCATAACACCTGATTTAAACCTTTTAAAGGTTAAATAGTTAACAGTATTAACAAAAACGAATACATAAGTGCTTATCTTGCAAATTTTTCATATTTGTGATTTTTTTCATTGGAAGACTTTTCCGAGGTCCGTGATTCGATGTCCACATTTCCAAATTAGATTTTTGTATACCAGCAGCTTTTGCTACTAACATAAAAATGTATTATTTACATTAGGGTTGGTATCCAGGACTCCATTATGAACTGCTAATTTAGCCTCTTGCGATAGATAGGCTACGACAAACTATAAAGCCCATAAACTCTGTTATTAAGCCCCTATTGAGGAAGTTAAATAAATTATAAAATAGAGGCAAGCCTTAAAATAGTGGATAGATTGCTTTCTGTTATAACTTGATACAATTTTTAATGACAAACTGATTGAAAGTTATAAAAAAAATTAAATATTAATATTTCTTTCCATCATTATAATTCCATATACATACGCTACATAATATGTGGAGTATGTGAATTTTACAAACTGCCTCCGATCGGCCGCCATTATCATAATATATCGAGAATTGTGTTTTAGTCTGCCATCCCTGAGTCGCCACGAGGAAACCGCAGTGGTCCAATCAAAATATCCACAACAATCTAATTCCCGCCGCGCGGATTCTCGGTACGCGCGGGACCCGCGGGTCCCGGCCGGCCACCTGGACCGGTCCATTTACCCTACTCGGATGCACTTTACCGGCGCCCAGGTCATTAAACACGGAGCGAAGATCAGCGCCCGCTAGCTGGACAAATTCCACATATTGAAAATCTGCGGAATTTGCCAAAATAAGCTCTATGTTGTTAGATATACCTATTCTCGAACGTCACGTGCTCCTCATTCTTTAGAGAATTTACAAGTGGCATAAGAAAAAGCGTGGAGTTTATGCTTTTCGTATAATATGTAAATTATTTTAAACGAGACGTATGATACTTATTCATTATACACGCCTATACAGGCTTTTCATAAAAAGAGAATACAAAACATATTTGGAAATACATAAAAATGTAAAAATATATATAATACATATGCCTTATAGAAACTTTCGTTATAGATTAGCGGGAACACAAAACAGTTTATTCTATAAGGACTAAGGGAATACACAACAATACAATACTAGAGTTTATTAGAAAGTTGACTTGACTGATCCAATGCTGGAGTTGAAGAGATCAACACCCTCGCACACCAAGTTGCCATTCCTTTGAATCCTATTTATGGTGTAATTATAGGCGTAATTTCTATTTTCAGTGTTTGGATTAAACAAATGGCAACTTCTTGTGGTGCGACCCGGTATGCGAAATCTGACCTCATTCAACAACATTGACAGTCAAGTTTATTATTTATTATATTTATATAAAAGAACAACATCATTTTGTAATCTACGGTTGCTTAGGGAGATGTTTAATTTTAATATTGATAATAGGGCATCATAATCTATATCCGCATCACACATGTTCAATCTTATACGCTACATATTTCAAAAATATATGCTACGGAGTCCAAAATTACCGATGCGTACTCCAAACTGCTTCTGACAAGAGAACAGTAAAGGGTTAAGTACTCTTTTACGCTAAGTACCCTGGACACACGCAACGTGGATGTTAGGCATTTGGAACGGCCTATTGCTCAAAGCTTCCTCGTGTTTACGCATCTTTAAACCATCAAACGTCATGAAAACTCGCAACACTCCGTTGATAGGCAGATCCAAAACGCTCTAAGCGCCTCGTGTGTGCTGTGCTGAAGCTTCACTATGAAAGCTGTGCCGTAAAACTAACCATAGAATTGATTTTCATCGCGAAAATAGTTTGTCAATAAATAGTGTGGTCGATTTCATGCACGTCTTTCAGCAATGTAAATTATTCGGCTCAACATGGATAAAAATTTATAAAACTGACATATTCAATTCGAAATTGTGTTTATTTGATTTAGAATTCTTAAAATGGGACCGTAATAAGAATCAAGACTGGTTTGCAAACAATGCGGACGGAGGGCAAAACGATATTTGATTTTGACACCAGATTGATCATTTTCATGGTTATCAACTACTTACTAACAAGACAACATTAGCAAGTCGCACGACTTTAGCATAAGTCCCCGTATTCAAACATGTTTCTATTCGGTTTATTTTGTGACGTTAGCCAGCCGAGAGGCACAAAGACTCATTGGCTGACAAACCAGTTGTATTAGTTTAGCAATAAAAATATTCGCGAGGTGATGAGTTCATATGATAGTCACCCAGGTCTGACTTCTGGCTGATAAGAAAAAACACGTTATTGTACAACTACGCGCTAGCTGAAATCGGTGCACTGACTTCCCAATTTGCACACAGTAGAGGATTTTGCGTTTGTAGGTTTTCAGCCGTCCTAGGTTTTCTGCAGCTCCTGACGTATGTTTGTAAATACTTACTTAAAATACCTAGACTTGTAATCGGATAACTTCCATTTCTATAAGGAAATATTTATGAAAGGTTATAGTATTATGCCGACTGAAGAGGCTACTGAATGAGGAAATCCACTGCTACCCGGAATTGAATTTTAAAAATGCTTTCGTGTAGACGCGAATATTTAAAAATTTTGAAGTGGGATGAAATATCCCAAAAACGCACGCAAAAATTAAATAAAAAATGTTGAAAATAGCATTCATTTCAAAATCTTAAACAATGACGTCACTCCTTGTATCTAAGTGTAGTGTTTCCGGTTTCCGTTTTTAAACCCCCGTAGCCGCGCGTTCCATGGCATTTTAATATGGAATACAATCTACATACAAGCTTCTATTGCAAAAAAGATGGCCGCCATTCAGTCTCCCTAAACAGCTGTTAACAGTATATGACAGTTGAGTCGACGGTATATTTTATCTGTGCTTCCCGCGTCAGTTTGCATAGATTTTTGACAGTTTTGTTACTGGCTGGAGAAATACCATGGCCTTAAACAACCCGTTTTATGACGTCACTCCTGCAAAAATGACGCAGTTAGTACATAGTGGTATTTAGCGCGGTATTTGAAATGTGCAACTTTAAAAAATCGTATCTTCATCAATAACTTATAAAAAAATATTAAATATATTTTTTTTGTTTAGTTAAATAGTAAGTTTATAGAAAAAAATTACTTTAGAAAACAGTGGATTCCCTCATTCACAATCTGTTCGATATTGTTTGCAACAAAATAGAGGATAAAAAAAAAAACTTACGTATTTCTCTGAAGAATTTACACTGTACATACATACATACATACAAAGAATACATAATATATGGTGAGTATGTTTGTAGGTTCTATTTCAGTAAATTAATTTATTTTATTTTCAATAAGACACAATATTATCAAATGGACACCCTGAATTGCGTATTAAAAGAATGAAAATAATATACAGTGAAAAGAAAAATACAAATTACAAGTCTCGCTGCATTTTTCCCTTGGAGTTTCATGATAAGGTTGAAGCTAATTTTACGAATAAACTGACCAATTTGCCAGTTACAATGCGCGCCCTTGACAATGCATGTTGCACAGTATTGATTTTTGCCACTCAATGTCGAAAGCTCTTATTTCTGAGGAAAATGAACACTAAAATGCTAACAAGACGTTCTCTTATAATATGGGTATTCGATTTCAAGTATAATTTTAAAAAGTACCTGCGATTAACATTTTTTACATAATGACGTATTCGTTAGTCAGTGATAAATTTAGTAGTTAATTAAATAATTAAGATCACATTAAAGTATGCTATATATTTTTTAAATTATATAAACAGAGACAAAGTTCAATTCAATATATAAAAGTGACAGACTGAATATCAGTAATTCCATGGTAACAATCACTCGAGGATTAAGTTAATCCAGTATGTATAGAAAACCAATGTCCCGAAATAAATAAAAATCTACAAAAATGTATAGTAAGTAGGTACTTCTCATGGATTTTTTAAAAACATTTTAAAAGGCTCGTGTTTGCATTCTCCATTTTATTTTTTTTATTTATATTTGGTCTGGAATCACTTGGGAAACTTTTATAAAATGTTTTTTTTTAAGAAAGGCGGGTCGTATTCAGTCATTTTTTACGGATTTAAAGCTTAAAATTACTCCCGACTCCGACAGTACAATATTAAAACCAAACTATCGGCAAGTTTAACTATCGTTTATCTATTTAAGAGATTATTAGAACAAAAAGAAAAGTGATAATCACCCTCAAATTCGAAACCCGGGTAAAACAGGGAAAATTAACTATGGATATTATATTATATTACAAATAAGCAGTAGAACGTGCGTTTGATGAGTCCCGAAGATTAGCACGAGAAAAAACACGAGAAGCCCAAAAATATCATCCAAAACTGTGTATTTATAACTTACTAATAAACTGAAAGAAGAAATATAAATACATTGTAGGAAATCCTAGTATTTTTTAAAGACATCTACGCAATCTTATAATTCATACACATACTTATTTGTTACAGAAACAGCATCGTTTCTCCACCTATCGTATCGGATCGCCCCCAAAAGCCAGAAAATAGTTTCACATTGCAATCAACACTTCTTGTATTAATGCAGTGCCTTTTCATGGGATAGTCGAAATTTCATTCAACGTGAATCGATAATGATATCATTCACCCGTAAGTAAGTATATCATATCGCAAACCGTATTAATGTCACATGTGTAATGTTGTAGGTTTATCGTAGGTACCTACTCTCGGAGCACAATGGTGTTATAGACTTGACTTACAAAAGATACAATACATGCTACAGGTTATCGCTGTGAACTTTGATAATTGACACAATGAAGATCGATTACGGAATCGGTATAGGCTATGTCAACCTACATTCTTATCACGTAGGGTGAAGTTATAGGTTTTAACAACAGTTTGAAGGAAGTTAATTAATATTAAACGTTACCGTTATTCTTTGGATTTAAACTGTATTACAACACAGTCAAGTACTTACACTTATGTGTAGATGAAATTGAATACAAATGCGTATTTTAGGGATTTCATTAAATGATCAGTCATCATCATTCTATTTCGTTCAACAGAGAAATATTATCACTTTATATTAATATTGCTTCAAAGCTTCAAGACCAAGCCTTAACCAAGCTACCAATGAAGAGTTGCAAGCATTTAAAAAAAAAAATGAAAGCTGGTCAAATAATATTTTATCAACCAAATGATATTATAATATATTTTTCAAACCTTGAGGTGGCGAGTAAAGCCTCTAAAAATAATATTTAAAAAAAATCAAATAAAACCATGTTTTACAACATAAATTATAATGTATTAGAAAGGAAAAAAAAATTTAACTACTGAAGTAGTTAATTTAGTCATGAATGTTATTCGTGAATCCTTTAAGGCGGTAAAGTGGAGAGTGAATCCATCCTGCTGTGACTTGGAGAAGGATGTTCGTCTTTTTTCAGCGTTGCCACAGGCTCCAGATCCTTTGGCGGAGAAGGGCAGGAAATGAATTCACGCGTACAGTGGCAATTATTTCGGATGCACTGCAGGACCTGGGCACCCAGAAGATTTGTCTAAACGCGTTGTTATACATATAACTAGACAACCCTTAGTTAAGTTCACATCTCAGCTCAGCTCTACATCGATGTTAGGAACCAAGTGAAGATAATGTTCTTAATATCATCACTACAATGTGCGAAGCGTCTCGCTAACATCGAGACATCGCTAATTTAGAGGCTGAATGACAGTCGTAGAGTTAAGTTAATCTCAACTAGGATCTGAATTTATAGGAAGTTCGACCACATCACTCCACTACTAAAGAAACTGCACTGGCTGCGCTTTCCACAAAGGGTAGAATACAAACTCTGTTGGCTAATGTACAAAGCCATGCATGATGCCGCTCCAGAGTATTCAAAAGAGCTTTGCATTCCAGATAAACTAGCTGAAAGACGTCTCACACTTCGATCAGCTACGTCTACAGCTATAGGCAGGGGTTTTAGTACCGATCCGTAATCAGCGCACAAAATTTGGAGAGCGCGCTTTTGCGGTTGCGGGCCCTGTGGCTTGGAATGCTCTCCAACCAGAAGTGCGCAACTGTGAGAGTGAAGTGATGTTTCGAAAGAAACTTAAGGCCTATATGTTCTCAAAATCTTTTGAATAATTTTGATAATGGTATTTTCTACTCAGAAATTTAAAGTGAGTTTTCACTCACTTTAAATTTCCCGAGCCGTTAAATTCAATATGTAAAGCGCCCTTGAGGTATACGAAAACGGCGATATTTAAATTATCCATAATAATAATATAAATAAATATATGTAGATCTCAGTTGAGATTGGGATAATGACTATGACTTTCAGCCCAAGACACCGCGTGAGTAGGATAAGAAAATATTTTTTACATATCACACTCATCTTCGTGGAACAATATCTGTGAATAATCTTCCTCTACGGTTCTCTGGAGGCGTGTAGCGCGTGGGAGTTAGAAATAGTAAGCATTACATACGTTTATACGTAAAGGAGAAACCTTTGCATTTAGCATTTCAGTCTGAATAATCCTGGAGTGTTACCATGTATGCAACACAGCAAAATGGCGGATTTCACGTTAAGGTAGGTATACCTAAAGTACGCACGTGAATATTTTACAGCGAACACTATATATTTTGTGTACCTGCTTGCCCATGAGCAAGGACAAGATGCTTAAAAGTAAAGTTTGAAACAAAGATTTATCAGGGAGATTTATTTATAATAGAGCCGGCACAGTAGGAAAAACTCTTCTAAATAAGATACCTTGAAAAACGTAACGTAAGGTATTTTATTAGAATATTTAATTTAACTTTTAAACCATGATAAATATGACCCTCTTAAAGCAATGGAGGACACCAGTGAAAAATATTATAAGGGATAAGAATCTGAAATTAATGTAGTCAGGCCTTTTTCTCTCCCCTTGTGCCTGTTTATTATAATGTCAAGGTTTATTAATAAAAATAAAAATATTGAATATTACGTCAGCACGAGTTTATGTAATATCCGGTAACGATTAATTCATATTAAAATGATTTTTATATTTATAAATGAAAACAACCAGATTATTGTCATTCCCTTTGTCAAAAATATGAAGCAAAGGAAAAAGTTTACAAAACTATTCAAATGTTAACCTCATTACCTCATTTTACTTAATTATAATCAGAAAATAGAGAAAAGTACATAGGTACTTATTGCAAATATGAACTATGGACTATCTTACCAATATCATAATATCCATTACAATATTGCAAACAGATAAGGTTGTAATACTTATTCTGAAGCTCAATCACAGATGATGAATCACGTGCTTAAAAACGTGCTAAGCATTTGACCGATCACAATGAACATACGTTCATATCACGGTCGCGTTGCCAAGCACAATAGATGAAAGGCATACTTTGACAAATGTTTCGTTTTATTGCTTTCTCAAATTGATTTAAAGCAAATAAATGGCATGATAAATTGTGCACAAACAATTAAAAATCTATAAAAACTGAATTATTTTACATTACGTTTTGGCGTATTTTCCATATTTAAAGCGGTAATTAATAATCCCGATCGATAACTTTTAACGGATGTTCCATTGTCATCGCGAAAACGTTAATCGTCCATGGTGAGAAATCGTTATCACGTCGCTTATTAGCACGTCGATAGTCATCTGTGATTGAGCTACTGATAAATGCCCCAATATAATAGCGCGTCATGTAGTCGATAAGAATGTATGCTAACAATCCATCCAAGTAAGATAATGATATTCTGTACTATCGTCATCGTCATCAACATTCCATACCCGCTCCCTATGTGGAGCATATGGCCGCAAGCTCCCGTGCATCCTCCCAAGTCGCGTCCAAGTACCCCAGCTCCGCAAAAACTACCGACGCGCGACGTGACGGATAATGTAGGTACCAAGACAAAATAGAAAATAAATAGTGTTTGCAATAAATTCTCTAAGTGTTGTATTATGTTAAAAAGTTAATCCTTTTTATGTCCTTACGTACGTATTTTGATATTCATTTGGTAGTTTAAAAAAAAACTATCATCATCATAATACCATATCCGCTCCCTATGTGGAGCATATGGATTCGACAAACTGCCTCCAGGCCAAGCGATCGGCCGCCAGCTCCCGTGCATCCTCCCAAGCCAGGTCCACGTCCCGCAACTCTGACGCAAACTGCCGACGGATTGTCAACAGTTGACGTCCAGGACGCCGAAAGCCTGGTGCTTTGTAAAATAGGCAAGCATGGTTAAGGATCTCGGGAGGCATGTGAATACTGTGAAAAGGTACAATTAAATCAATATTATTATATTGAACCGTTGGGAATCGACCCCGCGACCTCGTGCACGGTAGCTCAACGTGCTGACCACTACATCACAAGGCGGACAAAACTAAATAGGTAAAAATGTGAAACACTGGGTTCATTTTTTTTTTACAAGTAACCTACAAAGGAGAATGTAAAAAATGACAGAAATACCTTTTATTTTTATTTTTAGTGCTTACACACAAACATCATGTATAGATTACGCAGAGAACATCATAGTCTAAGCTTAAATCGAGAGGCGCACAGTTTACTGCAAGGCATCGGACCCTCCCGACAGAAAAACCTATTATCATTTATAATATGTATATCCATACAATAAAATAGTGTTATTGCTTCATAATTCATTTAAACATCTTTCAGCATACTAAACGCTCTGGCAAACAGACAATTTCATGGCCAACAACTAATTGTAAAAAAATGTAGAGTAAACGAAGGTAACATTATTTGGTGAGTATAATGGCCAAAATGCTAATTCATGTTTTGTAAAACAATATAACAAAATGGAATGGTTACCACGTTTTGAGTAACAATGAAAACTTATATTTAATATTTCAAACAAATATGATCAACCGCGTCAAATGTTTAAAATTAAAGAGGATTGGCGGTCACGTAACCGTGGGATTACTACTAACTACTACTATTTAATTGAGTAAAAAAATTAAGTACTACCTAAGTATAGTCTAGTGAATTTTAACAATTTAATTACTACTACTACTACTTTCCCTTATCCGCACCCAATGGTTCATAGGGTAATGCATTTGTACACCAAGTGCAGTGAATCTTGATCATTCGTTACATAAAGGCAAGATGACGCTTCAGTACCAGTCCAAGGTATCACACATGAAATATTAATATGAAAATCACATGTAAATAAATATTTCATATTGATCTCCATCGGGAATCGAACCCGCGACCTTCCTCCATAGCCGCGGACCGCGGCATTTCCTCCATAAAGTCGTAATTCTCTTTTTTCTCCGACTTTAGTGCTAGAGCAACTTTGCTTTTCACACGTTTGAGATATCTAGCAGAAGCATGTTTGTAGTCTTTTTTGATAAATGAAAAATGAAAAATCTAAATTTGAAAATTCTAGAACAGATTAATTCAATACATCACATCCATGAAGCATTTTTTTAAACAATTTTTTGCAACAATTTTTTAAGAAAATATTCCATAAATAAAAATGCAGTCACAAGACTGTTTTTTTTTTGCAATTTTTTTTTTTTTTTAAATTCCATACCTCTATTTAGTTCAAGTTCTTATAGGTAATTTCTGTAATCCTAAATTTTAATCAAAACTCAGGACTAATCATCTTTAGGTCTAATGCTTTGAATCCTATTTTACTTTTTTATTGTCCGCCTCGTAGCATAGTGTGTAGCGCATTGGCTACCGTGCATGAGGTCGCGGGTTCAACTATAAATATTATAATACATGTTATTATATGTATCTTGTTACCCGCCACCGAAATCCAAAACAAAATGTTTTCTGCTAAATATTTGCCCGAAGCTGTACTACCATGCACGGATATTTGACTTTCTGTGTTTATTTGTCGTGAATGTTATCATCTTGTTAGCTTGTCATCATTAGGTAACGCGTAACCTTTGCTTGATATTCATAATTCAAGACGAATGATTATTTTATGTTCGTAACTCGGGGACAGAAAACATTTATTGGGTTTGCATTCTCTTGGTAAAGCTTTAGCGCTGCAAAATCTCATATTTTCATTATTGGAAACAATACTACGCACAATGATAGTCACAGTTTTTCACATTCGAACTGCGGGCTGCGGCAAACGTGTTGTATACAAACGTAAACATACATTGATAATCACATGCCATGACGTCATTTATTTACAAGCAATTTATTTGATAAGGAAGTAAGTATAGTAAATAGGTAGGTATCTTATTGTTTTGTTATTGATCATTATCTAATTAAGAGCAGAGTAGATGAAGTGGACGAACTAGACAGATAGAGAGACACGGACACGGGGCGATGTACACAATAAACAGTAGTAAACAGTGACATGTTGGCTAATAGTAAGAAATGGTGTACGTACTTGGGAACATACCGTTCAGGGACCAGATGTGCGAGGGCAGGGAGTGCGCGGCATACACGCGGCCCAGCGCCAGCGAGCCCCCGGGGCCGGAGCCGCCTCCTCGGCCGAACTGGAGTCCGTCTCGGGGCTGGCGCCGGCGGACACATCGTAACTCTGCGAGTTGGCGGGGATCGCGATAGCCTCGTGCGAGGCGTGCAGGTCTGGCACGGACGACAGCGAGCGGGCACGTTGCCTGTCGCTGGACACTTGGACGCCCGGGATGGCCCTTAGCAGGCTGAACCCCGTGCTCCCCGCGACGACTTCCGAACTCGAGCTCGTCGAAAAAGTTCTGGTCCTCGGACTCTGCCCGCCGTTTGCAGTACTCGCTTTAGCACCCATCACAATATTCTATTTATATTCACATATAAACGCGACGATGGTTTCAATTCCGTTCGAAAATATACGATTCTATCGACGGGACTCATGAATTTCGCGATGAAATACCGCCCTTGACAGAAGGCGACATTTTTGCACAGAAACAAATGGCCGAGACGATAAAGAAAAATGACGGCTGATCGTTTGCACTACTTAATTATAACCAGTATTAACTAATTTAACGTGTATAATATCACAATTTTAGTTTTGTTTAGCGCCATTTTGTAGTTTTGTGTCCACTGACATTTCTTCAGCATAGCCAACGTTGGTGATGTGACATTTATTTTGCCTACAACTTAATTTCGCAAAAAGTAATCATGCTTCTGCTTTTTTGCTTAACGCTTTTCCTTTTTATTATTATTGAAACAGGGTGTACCGCCAGGTGCCGCTGCTAGATGTCGACACCGTGGCTTTCGGGGGGAGGAGGATTTGGCTGACAAACAATTCACAGTATGCAACATTTTTTTTACTATTCTTTATCACGTCTACCAAAAGTCTACCTTTAAACCAAACTAGCTCATCGCCTTCTTTTTCTAATGGTAAATGTTTCAATGGTTTGTCAAAAATGTATTCAATAGGTACATGCCATTGTTGACATCCAGATTCACACCATGATCCTAAATAGGAGGACTCCTTAGAATATAAAACATCATCAAAATAATAAATTATAATCAATTGTTTTCATAAATGGCTTGTACCTAATAATTAAAAGAAATTGAAATGGCAAGTGCAATGCGCACTTTACACGATTCCGAAAACTGTACAATTTCTTTTACGGTTGTCTGTCTGATGCAATTTGTATAAAAAAAATTTATAGGTTTTCGTGTTAAATAATGCGCTATTCTAATTTCCTATAGTCAATTTTTTCAAAAAGCAAAAGAAAAATATATTGTGTGAACAACAGCTACGAGAAAGCCAATTAGAAAGACGCAGCTTGTGCAGTTGTTACTGTATTAAATGGTTAATTTACCACCATATTAAATCACAATTTATTTTTGTATTTTTTACACAGTTTATTTATTAAACACATATATAATAAATATATTAGCAATTAATATAATAGAATATTTAATTTTTTCTTTGTTAAATGTATAAACTATGTTGATATGTGAATATTTTTTCAATAATTATTAATTTGATTTCAGGCATCCATACATTGTGTTCTTCCACCTTGTATTCCGATGTTCCGCCATAGTGATCTACGTCCTGTGCGGCTGGTTCTCCAACTCCTTCATCGCCAGCTTCGTGTGTGTCATCCTGCTGCTGTCTGCAGACTTCTGGACGGTGAAGAATATTTACCGGGCGGCTCCTGGTTGGACTACGTTGGTGGAACTATGTCGACGATGATGGCCGGTCCCACTGGGTATTTGAATCTAGGAAGGTAACAATATAACATTGTGTTTTTTCTATTTTTTAAAAATTATTTGATAATCACTTTATTGCATTGATTGACTCTATTGATTTCCTTTTGTTTTTTAATAGCTACATCAAAAAAAATCAGACTGTGTTTTCATAACAAATTTATTCAATTTACTCGTTAGTGCAGTTGTTAGCACACTGAGCTACAATGTATGAGGTTGCGGGTTCGATTCCTGATCAGTAAATATAAAAAATCTATTTGAATGTGGTTTTCACATAAAAATATTTCATATTTGATGCCTCGGACTGGCACTGAAGCGTAAGAATGTTTGTTTGTTTGTTTGTACATTTTATTTAGCTATAAAAAATAAAAAAACTCTTACAGCTAATATATTACATAAATATTTATTATAGCATTTAGTATTTTACTTAGCTTGCTTCTGAATTTATTTAATCCGTTTATGTTCATCTTGCCTTCATGCTACAAATTATAAACATTAAACTGCACATTTTTTTAGGATTGGCATTAAATGTGTAAATTAATTTTTATGTTAATTTTCTGAGTTATGTTGACCTAAAATGAAATAACATAAAGCATAATATAACATGGTATTATTAATCTCAGCCTGGGTGTTTGTGATGTTGTTCCCTCAGTTATTTGGCCTCCTGGCCGAAATGAAATATATACAAAAAAATATACTAACAGTTTGGTGCAGATAGGCGGCGGGTTAGGATCGCAGGGACTTAACTATAAAAAAGCTTTTTTTGAGTTAAGCCTGACTTCTTTAATTCCAAATCATATTAATTTTGTTACACAATGTTCCTATCTCATAAAAAATAACTGCTTAAATTATTTTTTAAGAGATAATCCTTTTTTGTAGCTAGGGCCCTGTGATACTAAACCCCCAAAGGAAAAGTAGTAGTAGATGTAGTAATATACAATATAAAAATTGAACATAAATAAATTTTTCACTTCTTGAATATTGATATCTTTATTGGTATTGTAGTTTAGTTGTTTTTTATGATTTTTCACAATGGAGGCTAACATAAACTAATAGGGCTCTCCACAAAGGGACGGGTGAACCCTCACGATGAGCAGAATGTTTATTGGTTGGGACTTTTGGTGTGCCCTGTGTTTGGGGAATCTTCTTCATCATCGCTCTCTTCGGATTGAAATTCAAGTGGCTGGTAAGTTTCCACTTTTTCTTTTTTTTTTTTTCGTTTTCTTTTTTTTTTCTTTTCTCTAAATAGATTATTATCCAGATTCTCATATTTAACACATTCAAATCGGGGCCGTAAATACTGAATTAGTCTGCCGGCCACGGTCGTACATCTTATGTTTTACTTCTAATATTATGTAAATTTTTATTTAATATTATTTTCAACAAGTAAATACTTTTCCTTACATGTTGTAAATTTTACCAAATATGTAAACAAATAAGATTGCATATCGACCGTGGAAAGGAAAAAGTTACCAAGTGACATAATGTGTGCAAAGGAAAATGTTTAATTATGTCGCTTGGTAACCTTTTCCTTTCAACCGCCGATATAATAATAACAAAAAGGTGGGAAAAATTAGACTATATGTCAAGTACCTACATTTGAATATAATACATCTCGCCTGTATAAATATTAAAATTTTCTTAACCAAAATTAAAATCTTTTGTTCTGTGAATTTCTAAGGTTTGTTTTAGTTCTACAGGCATGGTGCATAAAATAAAATAACTTTCACGTGTGCCATATTAAAATGCAGCCCATTCAAACATTTACTTGACGTGTACTATTGATGACGCACTTGCCTGCATAACATTTAAGAAATGTACCATCAGTGGCGCATGCGGGTCGAATGTGTTACCCAATTATCCATGTTAAATTGTTTTTAATATAGTAATGTTTGATATTGGTTACAGCTCTTAGTAATGATCGCCTCTCTCTGAATGGGGCCAATCTGTATGGATATTGTGAAATGCAAGTTCGGTACGAAGGAAAACCTTTCTTCTGTCACTTCCGACTTCATGAAGCAGCAGATCTTCCAGGAACGCAGCTTCCTTTCATGGCGCCCAAACCAGCGCAGCCAACAAACCAGCAAACTACAGGAATTATTTAGTTTTATGATCTCATATAGCTAAATAATTAATGGACTTTTTATTCATGTGATGTATAATGTAATTAATACTTATGTAATTAATTTTATTTATAAATTTGTACGAACTCTTGTCAGAAATGTACCATGCAAATATTTAGAATTTTAAGTTACATTTGTATTTACATCTCTGGTTATTAATAGTTTATGAATCTTTTTTTTTTGCAATAAATATGTTTCCGGAGCTTCTCTGTCTGCTGAGATGCAAAAATATCCTTTTCAGCAATTTATTTAATTCTAATTCATTAAATTATAGTTACATTATATGGTTTGAGTTGATAAAATATAAACAGGAAGAACAATGTACTGCCAAAGCAAGTACATCTTCTTATATCTCAAAACAATTCATTTAATTTTGTTTGAAATCTCCTCTTGTTTATTTCACATTGCCACCTTGTATTACTTTTTTGTCAATGTTTTTCGTTTAACCGTAATTTATAAACCTGGACTCAAATAGCTTAATTTTTAATTCATAAATTAATGATGCTTAATGAGGTCAATTAATATTTCTTTGCCTTAATTTTCCTTAACCAACATTCCAGTCAAAAATAGTTTTTTTATTTTAGTTTGTTATTAATTTGTTACTTCAGTAGTCAAATAAAAAATAAATATTTATGAATTAAAACGTTTAATCGAGTTAAAATTGAATCATCAGTTGTGCATAAAGTGCATATGATTTTTTAAAAAAATAAATGTAATATAATAGCAATGTAAGGTTTTATTGTTCATTATAAAAATATTAGATTAGACCCACATATTATAAATGCTTAGTAATTATTAGGCCCAGAGAAAATAATATCCACATGTTCCTAAATGGTATTATATAATTCTGAATTTATTAAGTAATTGCGATGTTACATAGTTAATAATTTAAATAATATAGAATGTGTAATTCTTGCAGCTGACTTTTGATTTTTTTTAATAGTAAATGACTTTGAAATTGCCATAATTTATGACTATGTAAAACCAAAGTTGTAGTTTTATTTGATTTTTAAAAGTTGAAGAAACCTGCAGCCTTCTAGAGGAAAGTCTATAATTTTAGTTTTAATAAAAATAAATTACAGTATTATGTGAAAGTGTGTTTTTATTTCTATTTTCTCCATAATATTGTTAATAATTTACTTGCACCTAACGTACATAAATCTCACAGAAGTAGGTCCTATAAAGGTGATTGAAAATTGGAAAATCTTTTATGAAATAAAAATAATAAATATTTTTATAATACGGTTAGTACTACAAGTAATAATTATAATCAAAGGCCTCTATCAAAATCACAGAGATAATAAATAATTACTAGTAAATTGAACACTGTCCAAAACAAAAAGTTATGGTTTTTGAGATAGCATGGAATAACAGTAATAGTTATTGAGCAAAAATATGTAGGTATTTGGATAATTTGCTGAAAAAACTAAAGATTTTTTTCGCGTAGTTTTATTTATTTATAACTATTTATACTAACATAAAATATTTTTATTTAAGTTCTGATTTGAAACCTCATTTTTGCGATTTTTTTGTCAATTTATCAGAATAAACTAAAGGTGGCAGCAAAATAAAAATACATAATAATTAAAGAGCACATCAGTGTGTCAATTTTTAATTTTAATAATCTTACAATTCAGAAAAAAAAAAAAAAAACATTTTTAGTGCACTATTAACTAAGACCTATGCTATAAGTATAGGGCAAAACACGATTTTTTTCCAGCCTTGGTCAACAAATCAGGTAGGTACTCCGTTTTTATACTAACAAGAAATTAATTACAGTTAGATACTTCATCTCACCGAGGTTAGGTATACTTGAGTAAGTGGTTCAAAACTTAGATTTTAGTTAAACAATAGTACAATTTAAATAAATATTAGGAATAACTTTGAAAATATAGTTCAAAAATAGGTTATCAGCATACAAAGGGCACTGCATTGATAACACCAATAAAATACTAACTCATATTTAATGTCATTTTTAATACAGCTTATTATTGAAGTTTTAAAGAAATAAATAGATACATCAGTGGATTGTTATATAGAAATTAAAATACAAAATTACTGTTTCTTTCTGAAAAAAAAGGGTTGACTGGATGGGATCGGAACTCAAACCGGCAAACCGGCTTCCTGAATCTACTTGCGCACCCATCGAGCTACCGGAGCCCTCGTCCAATCCGTCAAAAATACGTTTTTGTCAAAAGTACAACCTTGAATCAAATTTAACCTTTTATTTTGCAATGATAATGGCTTACTGGCTGTTGTCCACACTGCGCTAATATTTTTTATATTTTCGTGTTGTGTTGTGTTGTCAGTGGAGCTGTCAGAATTATCTGTAAAATGAAATATTTAACCCCGATAAATAGGAACTAAAATCACAATTCGTGTCTGCATTTTTAAGTAAAAAAATCTGTAAGTAATTTATGTGGTTGGTCGTTCTGATGGAATTCTGGATTACGTTTGGAATTTGATCCTTTAGTTTATAGTTTTTAGGTGTCAAAAACTAAATTCTCGATTTTAAATTTGATATTTTATATATTTGTTATTTTAATCTGAAATTTATTAACACGTAGTATTGTGTGCAGCGTACAAAATGACACCAAATATACGATGAGCTGGTTTGACACGTCCGATGTACAATTCTGGCGAAAACTGCCTGAAGTAAGCCCAAAAAATATGATAAGGCATTAGATATTCCAGCATGCCGGCACCGAACCAGAAAGAGTTTACCAAAGAAAAACCCCATCCTGACCCAACTCCAGCACAGGAAGGAGGCGACATTATTCTCTTCATGGGGACTGACAGCTTCGGATCTGTGGTGATCCAACAGAATAAACAGCTGATATTACCCAAGTCCGCCAGGGCGCCTCGCAGAGCCTGTGGGGGTCCTTCACTGGCTCTTATCTTCGAGACAGTCTGGAAAAGATGAAGTAGAAAAGAAAGCGCAACTAGAGATGAAGTGGACGATTTCCAGCGAACTTGGTTGGAGATGAACCCTCATAAAGGGAAACTAGTTGTCCACGGACTGTCAGAAACAGCGAAGGGAGCAGCAGCTACTCTAGACTTAAAGTGAAGAACACGTGGATATTCCCCAGAACCTATCGCAGAAAAGTATTTGCAACGAATCTGAAAATAATGCAGTTAAGTGAATCCAGTTCTGTTACTAAAAATATATCCGAGAAAATACCCCATAACTTCTTCGTCCGTTATCAGAGAGACAGAATAATTCCTCATTAACCGGCTACTATAAGTTCTTCAGAAGCGGAAAAAATAGTTCAGAATCCATAGAAGTGCTTTGTTCCCAAAGTTTAAAAACAACTCCGATTCAGAAGCAGTTTGGGATTAAGCTTCGTCAAGTTCACTGGAAGTTTGCCCAGACCAGTCTTATGACTCCGAGTTTCCATAGAAATACTGGGATTCAGTAACTCGGGAGGTTCGCACATGTCCAGACGATGAATTTGTATCCACCCTTGACCATCACCATTATAATGACACTCTCTAAAATTATAGAGAGTGGGGTAACAACCACAGATGATGACAGTAAAGATAGTAAAATAAGAAAAAATACCGATAGATTACGAAGAACTTCCGCTGCAGATGATAGATTTTCTTACATCCATTACAGATTTACAGTCCACCATTTAGTATTCTTCTAATGCAGTAAAAAATAAAGACCTAGAAAGAAAAATCCGTTGGTCCTATTACTAATGATATTTAGATCCATCAGCCCCGATATGACCTTCCTCCCGGAATATTGAAGATTTTCCATCACTTAGAGCTCCGGGTAGAAATGTTACCCATTTTCAAATCCTACACAAATAGCGCAAATGAAGAAGATCCTTCTGACAAATCATCTAATGTTATTAGTAATGACAGAACAAATGTTATTCAACATCACCAGAATCAATTAATCTTATTTGGTCTCTATAACTACCGAGAGCTACTTCTTCTTCTAATGAAGGATCTTGGAAGACCGTACTCCTCAATGCTTGCAAGTGACGGTGCTAACTTGGAAACTAGTACAGACAAACCCTAGTCAAATCGTCTCATTCCATGGAAAAGAACGGCTTCAATTATTATGTCAAAGGTTACTGGAAGAAGCTATCAATGATAAACTTAATGATAAAAACCGCGAAACTTCTTTCTGCAAAGTTGGAGACGGAGCTGATATTCTAAACCCTCTTGGAAGGAAGAGCTTTTTCCAGTTCCAGTCAAAGCTAACGATAAGTGGATAAGGGTTCTAGTGTTGCGCAGTAGAACATACCTCATTTCCATATAGAGTTTGCATCTCGAGAGCAGAATTCTCCAGTGAGTTCTGAGTTTAGGAGTGGAGATATGGTTAAAATTGGGTCGGAACAAACCTCGGGTCACACTTCGGGAGATGACTTGGAACGAATACATCCTCTGATATATAAATCATCCCTATGCCCAATGGAGACTACGGAGTGTATAAGTAGTTTAAGAAGACAACGTCCAGCCAAACTACCGCTAAAGTTTTCCAAACAATCTGGAAGTGTTGTTGATTTTGTGCTAGGTAAATCATTCGCCAATAAGATAAGAGGCCATAACATGGAGTTGTCTGAAGCCTCTAACCAGAGCAATACTAGCGACGACAGTCATTGTTCGGAAACTGAACGACTGTTGAAAGAAGGCTGACAAAATAACCGTCAGTTTTGGAAGGTAGCAGAGCTATTTAATAGAAATTAGTCGAAAAAATATTGATCGCACCGAAAATAACAACGAACTCAAAGCCCTCGTTGAAAGACTTCAAAGCAAACAAGATATGGGTGATGTCACTTTAATAACTGAAGAGTACACATATAAATATGAAAATCACATTTAAATAAATATTTCATGTCGACCCCTAACGGAATCCTTCTGGAGTGTTGTGTTGCTCGATATTTACTAGGCTAGGCTAGGCTACAAATGGAAACTCAGTGTTCAGCAAATTTTACGTTTATACAAAAAAGCCAAATTTACATTTAGCAATGAATGTTGGTGATGTGTAAACAAAACAACCCTTTTAAATACAAACCTACAAGTTTCACAAGAGATACGAGTTTGTAACGCAGGTGGCATTTTTATCAGCCGAAATATTTTTCTTGTTTTTTAATAAAATAAGCTATTAAAATATAATTAAATATGTATTTGGTGAATTATTCTATGAAATGATTTACTATTTAGACATATCCAGTATATCTCCAATACAAAATAATATGATTTTGTCATCAAAAACTGTATTAGTATGTCACCAGCGTGACGAGCGTGGAGACACGTCCTTCCTGGCAGAATCTCAACTGCCGACTGACGCCGTGCGCGCAATAAATGAAGCAATCGCGGTCTTGCAGTCTTTCAATAATTAAATATTAAATTATTATGGTACACCTAAGTTTTTTTTTCGCCACAGAGTTAGAT
Source organism: Micrasema minimum (assembly GCA_022494985.1). Classification (NCBI taxonomy): domain Eukaryota; kingdom Metazoa; phylum Arthropoda; class Insecta; order Trichoptera; family Brachycentridae; genus Micrasema; species Micrasema minimum. Next base: position 109,624 of record JAGVSP010001155.1, read on the forward strand.
AAACGTACTATCTTTAATTCGCGGTATAAATTATTTCTCAAAACACAGGTTACCGTGCTACCGAATGTACCTAAAAAGTGTGTTGATTTTGTATGGGAACAGAATGGGACTAGAGCCTTAATCTGAGGTACTAATGAAAGCTTTTATAAGAAAAAAAAAAAATCACATAAGAGTGATGCTTACGTACTTTTAATGGGTAAATTGACCAAAACGTTTTGGATTTGACTCGATACGCTAACCCGTCTGTTTCCAGAATCAAATTTATGGCAGAAGGACCTTTGTCTTCGTGTCAGTTGTCCTGCGGAAAGTTTCGCTCAGATTTGCACAGTCGCAGTCGCCGCAGATGGCGCGCCAAGCACGAAGCCCCATAAATCAGTTGTCTGCGGACGAAGGCGGAGTGTCAGGGTATTATTTCGATTCGATTCGGAAGCTGTGGCGTTTCCCTTGTTTAGACGGCGAGTTCACGTGACGAGATTAGCCGGCGCGCGGGGCTGGACCGCCCGGTGCAAGTGTTGCTGTATGTCTCACGTATTCAGTCTGAACTTTCAAAACAGAAATTATAGACGATATCAGGAAGTTTGATGGAAGACGGTACATGGAGACGGGGTAGGATCGGGAGGAGTGGAGGAGGCAAGGGGTTTCCTTTATCCAGCAGTGGACCTTCACGGGCTGATATGATGATGATAAGTATTGAAATTCTCTAGTGACGTATATATTATACAGTTAGCGTAAGAAAGACGTGAATCTGACTTGAAAAGACGTAGGTACGGGAACTGGCGGCCGATCGCTTAACCTGTAAACAATTTGCAAAATCCATATGTCTCGTATATGGAATGTTATAAGCTAAGAAATAAAGGAACATATTTGTTTCTAAAATAGCGACTATAGAAAAAAGTCGGTTTACGGACGATAATTTTACGTGATAACGTCATAAGAAAACATTGATGAAAAATAGCATACTTTTATGAATTGAATTGAATTATTATTACTGAATTATCATTATTTTGTTTAATACAAAGCCGGAATTAATTGAAAATTACAATTTTTTTCATAATTTTTTTTTTTTTTTTTTTCTTCTTCTTGTGTGCTGCTGCTGTCTCCCTTCTACTCGAACGCATCGGCCGATGGAGTGGAAGAGAGATAGATGCGTCACAAACCGAACGCTTAGGCCGATCGTGCCTCTCTATCGCTTGTTCCGCGCTCTCGCTTGCACACTCGGCTCAGGCGGAACGTGACAATGAGTCATGCTTTTTCGTGTGTGCAGCCGGCGCTCATCGATTTATTAGACGTTATCACGTCAAAATGTTCGAATAAAAGGATAGAAAAACCTACTTACTATACTCTTTAATAGTTGAACATAAGTTTTTTTTTAAATTTATTTTGTTTTAGTTATGATACTAAACTAAAAATGTTCCTACAGTAAGTTTTGATTTGCGCGATTACTTTGAAAAAACGGTGTTAAATTTGCGTTATGTAATATTTAGTATAATTTGTAAAGATGTAGAAATACGGACAACATAACTGGGAATACAAAATATTCCAATAATATAGTTTAAGTTACAAGCTTCAGAAATGTACATTATACATACTCCTCACGTAACATTCAACCTTGACACTTATTTGAAGACTACCCGAGAAAAAAACACGAATAATAGCACGGAAGAAAGCTATGAAGCTTGAAAGGGCGGCGAGACGCCAGAACTTTACACTGTCGGCGTCGGCGTACCAAAACTTTCGATGTATCAACTAACCCCAACTCAACTACCAAAAAATAATGTAAATAAGTTTTCAATACATGTGAAACGATATAAAAATTATAATACTTAATTGACAATATGCACAAATAAATTAAGTGTAGAGATAATGAGTGAAATTTAATACAGAAACTACGAGACATAACATTATTAGGCATTTTGATCTATAAAACGATTAATGTCTATTGTATACTATATAAGGCAATATTAAAACAATATTTGTACATAGGGACTACTAAGTAATATACTAGAGCCAAAAAAAATAAAACATTAATGTATGCGATGTTTGTAAATAATGGAATTTTTTCAATCAGTTAGTTCACTTTATTTTCACATTATTTCAAGTTTTCGTGAATAGAAAATTTGAACAGCCGCAGCCGTTTACATTTCATTGAACGGAAATACGCTCAGCTTTTACTCAACAGACAAAATGTATTCTCGGGTTAGCAACTCGGATACAGTATGCAAACAATATAAATCGCCCTGGCAACTTTTAAACCTGCAAGCAAAGAAATAAAACAAATAATAAACAGACGAAAAAAACGAACATTGGATAACAGGGAATTCGGATCGGTCAGCATAGGCATAAATGAATTCAATTTTTGTGCTACATATATAATATCATTATACAATTTAGTAACATGTCTAACGTCTGTGGGTCAAAAAGGCTTGAGCTAAGCGTAGAAAATGGCGCCGTTATTTCTGACTAATTAAAAGCAGATGCAAAATTTAAATATTTGAGTAAGTAAGTATATCATTAGAACTCAAATATTTCCTTATTTATTAAAAAAAAGCTAAATATCAAGGCTTACTCACATAAGGCTTTAAAACGTTGATATACAATTTTTAAATAGCAAAAACACTAATCAGGGAGCACGTTTTTTTCTTCTGCAATATTCATTGTATTATTAAAACAAGGGTTTTTGATATAACCAAAACATGTTAAAAACAGAATTTTCTTTCATAACTAGTGAGGAAGTAAACCGGTAATCTTTGGTGTTAATCTACGATAGGTATGTGGGTATATCATAACCAATATAACCAAATGTGTAACATGGTAATATTTAAAACTGAAAGACGTCTTTAAAATATGGCAGTGATTAATTTTATTAAACGTATTGTCTCGATTTGTATGTGATGTTAATGTCTTCAGTATTATGCAAAACATGTGGAGTTCTTTTTAAGAAAACGGTTAGAAGTTATTTTTGTTAAGATAAAGAGGGAAAGTGAAAATTCGACGATGGCATTGAGACTGCTGACATTTGTGCCAAGGACGAGAAAAACATGATTGATGGGAGAATGCGACAAGTGACGTACAAATTCCTTAACATTTTATTTTCCTTTAATTTCTTACCATTAACAAGATATTTTTTATTAAATTGAAGAAATGAACAAAGTAGGCTAACATTTTAAAAGTATAAACACATTTTTCCCTTAGTACGATGAGGCTGTATCGAGCTTTTTCAGATTTAAATATTAGTCCATGAATTTTTTGACGGAACATGATATTCATAAAAGAATATGGGATTTTAAAGCACGAGAAATTTCAATCCTCTGAACTTCTTCACGAGAGTGACATTTTATAATAATGATGTGTTATGCAACTATTGCTCTGACATCGTGAGCATTTCTGACACATTGAAAGAGAGTGTTATGTCCTGTTTTCCACACTCCAAACGAACTCACTAACGCATTAAAAAAAAAATTATGATCTCTTCAACTTCAGTGGTTAGAAAAATTTTTAAACGAACCAGGAGATTGCGTTAAAAATCACAATTCTCATCACGATATGCACTCATCACAAAATAATCAATTTCAGAAAATTTACTATTAAAATCTGTAGCTGTATCTAAATCACTATTTAGCCCGTCAACAATCGCTGAATTAACTTGACGATGGTTGATTTTTTCCAGAATTTAAGAGAAATTTTTGTCATGAAACAAAGGACAAATTTTTTCCATAACCATTTTTTATCGTTTCGTTAGCACCAAAGCGGCTTCCTTTTGAAATACCGTCTAGTTGCAGTCATTTCAGCATACGAGTTTCCTGTGCGTGGTCTACCTTTAGCAATCCACACGTGGAAAGTCGCTCTGGCAGACAAATGGGCAAGTTCCACATATGAGTTCCAACCGAGAATGCTATAGTTCTCAGATTATTCGATATATGAGTACGGGAGGCTGTATCTGAGAGGATGTCGATGAGATTTATTCTAACCCTGGTACCTTTATCAGACGCTGCCGGGGTCGCGGACGAGGATCCGCCGACTGGCAAGGCCGGTGACGTCAGCAGGCTGTGCCGGCTCCTGAAGGAGGCAGAGGAGCTCAGGAGAGCCGAGGAGGTCACCCGGGAGTAGAAGGTGGGGTAGCGTCTGTACATGGCGGACGGCTGCGTGTTACATACAAACGCGATCAGTCACGTGACAAACTCGACAGGTTGTTAGTAAAAGCGTTATCCGCAGGCAGGGCATTAAAAAATATATAATATAGTAGGTACTATCACATGATTTAACATTTCTCCGCCAATGTAATGTTGAAAAATAAAATAAATTGTTGATTTCTATAAACAATAAACAGAAGTGGACCCAGACGTGGTCCCTGTAGTACACCACTTGTTACTTTGTATTAACAACACAAGACGTTAGTGGATGATTTATATACCGCTGTGTTACGATTTCAAATCAAATGCGGGTTAGGAAATAAAACCAAGTATTTACGTGCTCATCGGTTTTGGCACTACTTCTAACGTTCAAGTATTGGTTTTTACATGCAAGAACCTAGTTTGTCTAATAAATGTAAAATGTACTTTTGAAGGAAAAACTATTGATAATATTTTTTTAATATTCAATTTATAATGGTGGAAATCATAAGCGTTCTGGCTTAAAACTAATGTGCACTCGAAAACATAACTGTTTCAAGAAGATATTAAGTATTTTCAGCCATACTAATATTTAGTATAAATTATGTATTTTGTTAATCTAAACAGGCGGGTATTTAATTTATAATATAGGGGAATAAACAAGGAAACACGCCGGAGAGTTTATTGTAGAAGAAACACAGCGATTCTATATAATATTTTACAAGTTTATAAGTAGAGCTTTCATTAAGTAAGTCAGGAGACGAGATTGAAGGCGGATATTTATAAGTTATAAGTAAAGCCGCTGTCATCTTAAATTTACCAGCCCACGCAGTACTGATGTTTAGTTAAAATAGCTATAACTTTGTGTCTTCTTTCAGATTAATGAAGATTTTAGTAACACATTATTAATATATAAAATAAATTATACATTATTATTCTTAGATACGTGCCTATATTTGATAAGTGTCCAAAATATGATAAATCGTATAATTAACCACGAATGGTCTATTTTATCAATATTAACAATCAATCACATAACTAGAAATAGCAAAGCAAAATCTATCTTCTCTACATGTTTGTAGGTAGTGTTATATGTATACAAGCTAGGTCACTTGAGAATTATCTCAACAAGTTGATTGAAACGTTTTGAAAGTGGACCAAACTAGCGTAAAATTATTTGCATAAGCGGTGAAAGCTGTTAGGACTTAGTTTTAAAATAATTCTAAAACGACCCTTTAAAGAGCTTTTACCAACTATTAGAGCAAATAGCTTTTAAGTGCTTTGGTGGAAAATATATTACAAGGCTACCAAAAAACACTGAAAGCTGCGTAGGCGGTGAAATGTTGAATAAAAAGTATTATTTCCTCGGCAATGTGTGAAATACTAACAAATAAACGAGAGATTTCACAATAAAGTTTTGTTCACTTAAAAGAAGCTACGGTAATGACTTTCCTAAAAAATGTAAGAACAAGAACGCTATATTCTCTTTTTCCTTTCGTTTTGGTAGATATTCATAATTAAGGCAAACTTTAGCCACCATTTAAAACAGAAAATTATAAGTTATCAAATTCCAATAATTGAGTAAAAGTAACAGTAAATTACCTACTATTACAAACCACGCAAAAACTAACCGTTTTCAAATTCTTATGAACAATATTGATTACATATCGTGGAGCACTAATAATAAGCACTGATACAAGCAGCTACATCCAAGTTTGATTTTATAATAAACACTGATAAGTTCAAAGCCATTTAATAAACACCAGAAGAGCGGAAGGCTGGGGCGGTAAAACAATAAAAACAAAGCGGAACAACGGGTTAGGTTTAGAGGAGAAACAAAGAGGGCGTACTTTGTTAGAGAATTACCAGGAGTGCAACGGTCGCGGAGGATAACGGATCGTGATACTCGCGGTGGCTGAGGAGGACGGTTTGCCGCGCGGCGTGGGGAACCAATCTGCCGACCCGGAGACCAGCAGGGAGGAGAGGTGGCGATCGATGAGCCCGTAGGGTGGGGGCAGCCAGCCGCAGCCGCCAGACTTGTAAAAACCGATGACGATTTCCCTTACAGTTTCCGCGGCGGCGAACTACCTCGCGAGCTTTCCGCCGGCCTACTTTCCTGGTAGCTATTATAATGCGGCGTCCGATGTTGTGGCGCGTTGCCGAAAAAAAAGAAACCAATATTTAGCTGAAAACATAGCTTACATTATAGACATAATAAAATGAATCTAATGCTGAGTTTTATTATTAATTTATATTGAAAATAATGAGTAATCAAAAGTGTATTTATTGATAAATTACATAAAATTATCATTACTTCAACCACATAAAAATATGCTTAATATTTTTTAATTACGATGTTTAATAACAACCTGCCTCTAAAAAGCATATTTGTGAAAAATAAAAAGAGTACTCTTTCTGTAGCCGTATCATTTGAAATGATATGTCTAAAAATATCAATTTCCTTCTTGGAGAAATGTGGCACACATCAAAACACTGTTTTAAATTTGACATTTAATTGAACCTATTACATCCAAAATGTCAGCAGTTCGTGCGAAACACAGTACATCAGGGATGTCCAATGGATACAATTAAAACAATAAACAGAAGTAGACTCGTAATTCGTCAGGATAAAATAAGCTGCAAAATGTATACACTTCCCAAAATAGCATGCAGCTAAAACAAATATTTTGAGCGTGAAACAAAGTACTTTGTGGTAGCTATTTATGCCAGAATATTTTATATCCAGAAAAGTAGAGCAAAGAATTAAATATATTTTAGCGAGAATACCAATCGTCTTGGAATTTAACTACCTATTTTCCTAGTATTCTGGGAACACTTCATAACAACCTGATTTAAACCTTTTAAAGGTTAAATAGTAACAGTATTAACAAAAACGAAGTACATGGTGCTTATCTTGCAAATTTTTCATATTTGTGATTTTTTTCCTTGGAAGACTTTTCCGAGGTCCGTGATTCGATGTCCACATTTCCAAATTAGATTTTTGTATACCAGCAGCTTTTGCTACTAAGATAAAAATGTATTATTTACATTAGGGTTGGTACCAGGACTCCATTATGAACTGCTAATTTAGCCTCTTGCGATAGATAGGCTACGACAAACTTTAAAGCACCATTAACTCTGTTATTAGCCCCTATTGAGGAAGTTAAATAAATTATAAATAGAGGCAGCCTTAAATAGTGGATAGATTGCTTTCTGTTATAACTTGATACAATTTTTAATGACAAACTGATTGAAAGTTATAAAAAAAATTAAATATAATATTTCTTTCCATCATTATAAGTCCATATACATACGCTACATAATATGTGGAGTATGTGAATTTCACAAACTGCCTCCGATCGGCCGCCATTATCATAATATATCGAGATTGTGTTTTTACGTCTGCCATCCCTGGAGTCGCCACGAGGAAACCGCAGTGGTCCAATCCAAAATATCCACAACAATCTATTCCCGGCCGCGCGGATTCTCGGTACGCGCGGGACGCGGGTCCCGGCCGGCCACCTGGACCGGTCCATTTACCCTACTCGGATGCACTTTACCGGCGCCCAAGGTCATTAACACGGAGCGAAGATCAGCGCCCGCTAGCTGGACAAATTCCACATTGAAAATCTGCGGGAATTTGCCAAAATAGCTCTATGTTGTTAGATATACCTATTCTCGAACGTCACGTGCTCCTCATTCTTTAGAGAATTTACAAGTGGCATAAGAAAAGCGTGGAGTTTATGCTTTCGTATAATATGTAAATTCTTTAAACGAGACGTATGATACTTATTCATTATACACGCCTATACAGGCTTTTCATAAAAAGAGAATACAAAACATATTTGGAAATACATAAAAATGTAAAAATATATATAATACATATGCCTTATAGAAACTTTCGTTATAGATTAGCGGGAACACAAAACAGTTTATTCTATAAGGACTAAGGGAATACACAACAATACAATACTAGAGTTTATTAGAAAATGACTTGACTGATCCAATGCTGGAGTTGAAGAGATCAACACCCTCGCACACCAAGTTGCCATTCCTTTGAATCCTATTTATGGTGTACTTATATGCGTAATTTCTATTTTCAGTGTTTGGATTAAACAAATGGGCAACTTCTTGTGGTGCGACCCGGTATGCGAAATCTGACCTCATTCAACAACATTGACAGTCAAGTTTATTATTTATTAATTTATATAAAAGAACAACATCATTTTGTAATCTACGGTTGCTTAGAGATGTTAATTTTAATATTGATAATAGGGCATCATAATCTATATCCGCATCACACATGTTCATCTTATACGCTACATATTTCAAAAATATATGCTGTATAGTCTCAAGGAAGTTTATATGAACTTGGTAATACGGAGTCCAATTACCGATGCGTACTCCAAACTGCTTCTGACAAGAGAACAGTAAAGGGTTAAGTACTCTTTACGCTAAGTACCCTGGACACACGCAACGTGGATGTTAGGCATTTGGAACGGCCTATTGCTCAAAGCTTCCTCGTGTTTACGCATCTTTAAAACCATCAAACGTCATGAAACTCGCAACACTCCGTTGATAGGCAGATCCAAAACGCCTCTAAGCGCCTCGTGTGTGCTGTGCTGAAGCTTCACTATGAAAGCTGTGCCGTAAAACTAACCATAGAATTGATTTTCATCGCGAAAATAGTGTCAATAAATAGTGTGGTCGATTTCATGCACGTCTTTCAGCAATGTAAATTATTCGGCTCAACATGGATAAAAATTTATAAAACTGACATATTCAATTCGAAATTGTGTTTATTTGATTTAGAATTCTTAAAATGGACCGTAATAAGAATCAAGACTGGTTTGCAAACAATGCGGACGGAGGCAAAACGATATTTGATTTTGACACCAGATTGATCATTTTCATGGTTATCAACTACTTACTAACAAGACAACATTAGCAAGTCGCACGACTTTAGCATAAGTCCCCGTATTCAAACATGTTTCTATTCGGTTTATTTTGTGACGTTAGCCAGCCGAGAGGCACAAAGACTCATTGGCTGACAAACCAGTTGTATTAGTTTAGCAATAAAAATATTCGCGAGGTGATGAGTTCATATGATAGTCACCCAGGTCTGACTTCTGGCTGATAAGAAAAAACACGTTATTGTACAACTACGCGCTAGCTGAAATCGGTGCACTGACTTCCCAATTTGCACACAGTAGAGGATTTTGCGTTTGTAGGTTTTCAGCCGTCCTAGGTTTTCTGCAGCTCCTGACGTATGTTTGTAAATACTTACTTAAAATACCTAGACTTGTAATCGGATAACTTCCATTGAATTTCAAAAATGCTTTCGTGTAGACGCGAATATTTAAAAATTTTGAAGTGGGATGAAATATCCCAAAAACGCACGCAAAAATTAATAAAAAATGTTGAAAATAGCATTCATTTCCAAATCTTAAACAATGACGTCACTCCTCGTATCTAAGTGTAGTGTTTCCGGTTTCCGTTTTTAAACCCCCGTAGCCGCGTTCCATGGCATTTTAATATGGAATACAATCTACATACAAGCTTCTATTGCAAAAAAGATGGCCGCCATTCAGTCTCCCTAAATCAGCCGTTAACAGTATATGACAGTTGAGTCGACGGTATATTTTATCTGTGCTTCCCGCGTCAGTTTGCATAGATTTTTGACAGTTTTGTTACTGGCTGGAGAAATACCATGGCCTTGAACAACCCGTTTTATGACGTCACTCCTGCAAAAATGACGCAGTTAGTACATAGTGGTATTTAGCACGGTATTTGAAATGTGCAACTTTAAAAAATCGTATCTTCATCTCAATAACTTATAAAAAAATATTAAATATATTTTTTTTGTTTAGTTAAATAGTAAGTTTATAGAAAAAAAAATTACTTTAGAAAACAGTGGATTCCCTCATTCACAATCTGTTCGATATTGTTTGCAACAAAATAGAGGATAAAAAAAAAAACTTACGTATTTCTCTGAAGAATTTACACTGTACATACATACATACATACAAAGAATACATAATATATGGTGAGTATGTTTGTAGGTTCTATTTCAGTAAATTAATTTATTTTATTTTCAATAAGACACAATATTATCAAATGGACACCCTGATGTGAACACTAAAATGCTAACAAGACGTTTCTCTTATAATATGGGTATTCGATTTCAAGTATAAATTTTAAAAAGTACCTGCGATTAACATTTTTTACATAATGACGTATTCGTTAGTCAGTGATAAATTTTAGTAGTTAATTAAAATAATTAAGATCACATTAAAGTAATGCTATATATTTTTTAAATTATATTAAACAGAGACAAAGGTTCAAATTCAATATAGAATAAAAGTGACAGACTGAATATCAGTAATTCCATGGTAACAATCACTCGAGGATTAAGTTAATCCAGTATGTATAGTAAACCAATGTACCCGAAATAAATTAAAAAATCTACAAAAATGTTATAGTAAGTAGGTACTTCTCATGGATTTTTTTTAAAACATTTTAAAAGGCTCGTGTTTGCATTCTCCATTTTATTTTTTATTTATATTTGGTCTGGAATCACTTGGGAAACTTTTTATAAAATGTTTTTTTTAAGAAAGGTCGGGTCGTATTCAGTCATTTTTTACGGATTTTAAAGCTTTAAAATTTTACTCCCGACTCCGACAGTACAATATTAAAACCAAACTATCCGGCAAGTTTAACTATCGTTTATCTATTTAAGAGATTATTAGAACAAAAAAGAAAGTGATAATCAGAAAGTTATGCCCTCACAAACTCAAATCAAAAAACAACCCGGGTAAACAGTGGGGATGGGAAAATTAACTAAGGATATTATATGATAGTTACACATAAGCAGTAGAACGTGCGTTTGATGAGTCCCGAAGATTAGCACGAGAAAAAAAACACGAGAAGCCCAAAAATATCATCCCAAAACTGTGTAATTTACTAACTTACTAATTAAACTGAAAAGAAGAAAATATAAATACATATGTTTGTCAGGGAAATCCTAGTATTTTTTAAAGACATCTACGCAATCTTATAATTCTTACACATATACTTATTTGTTACAGAAACAGCACGTTTCTACATTCAAAGTAAGTAATAATGATATCGCAAACCGTAATTTAAATATATCATTCTATAAAAATGGGTAGATCATGTCACAGTGTAATTTGTAGTGTATTCGAGGTACCTATCACGGAGCAAAATGTTATAGATGACTTCAAAAGTAAATACATGCTTACAAAGTTATCGCAGTTTAACCCTTTTGTATTAAAAAAAAAAAAAAAACCAAAAATTTTTTTCCCAAAAAATTTTTTTTAAAAAAAAAAAAAAAAAAAGTTTAAAAAAGGGGTTTTTTCCCTTTTTTTAAAAAAAAAAAAAAAAAAAAAAAATTTTTTTTTTAAAAAACTTTTTTAAATTTTTTTTTTCCCCAAAAAAAATTTCCCCCCCTTAAAAAAAACCAAAAAAAGTTTTAAAACCCCCTTTTTTTAAAAAAAAAGGAAAACCCCCAAAAAATTTTTGGGGAAAAAAACCCCCAAAAAAAAATTTAAAAAAAAAAAAAAAAAAATTTTTTTTTAAAAAAAAAAAACCCCCCCCCCTTTTCCCCCAAAAAGGGGTTTTTTTTTTTAAAAATGGAAAAAATTTTTTTCCCTTTTGGGGAAAAAAATTTTTTAAAAAATTTGGAAAATTTAAAAAAAAATTTTTTTTTTTAAAAAAAAAAAAATTTTTTTAAAAAAAAAAAAAAAATTTTTTAAAACCCAAACCCCGGATTTTAAATTTTTTAAAAAAAAAAATTTTTAAGAAAAAAAAAAATTTTTTTCCAAAACCCAAAAAAATTTTTTTTTTTTTTTTTAAAAAAAAATTTTTTTGGGTTTTTAAAATTTTTTTCCCGGGGTTTTAAAATTTTTAAAAAAAAAAAAAAACAGGAAAAACCCGGGGGGAAAAAAAAATTTTCCCAAAACCCCCCCCCCAACCCCCTTTTTTTTTTCTTTTTTTTAAAAATTTTTAAAAATTTTTTATTTTTTTTTTAAAAAAAAGGTTTTTAAAATTTTTTAAAACCCCCAAAAACCCTTTTTTTAAAAAAATTTGGAAAATTTTTTTTTTTTAAAAAAAAACATTTGGGGCGTTTTTTTTTTTTGTTCCCAAAAAAAAAAAAAAAAAAATTTTTTTTAAAAAAAAATTTTTTTTTTCAAATTTTTTTTTTTTAAAAAAAAAAAATTTTTTTTTGAATTTTTTTTAAAAAAAAAGGGTTTTTTTAAAAAAAAGGGGTTTTTTTGGGGAAAAAAAAAAAAAAATTTTTGGGAAAAATTTTCCCCAAAAATTTTTTTTTAAAAAATTTTTCCCCCCAAAAAAAAAAGTTTTTTTAAATTTTGGGTCCGCCCTTTTTCCGGGAAAAAATTTTTTTTTTTCCCCTTTTTTTTTTTGGGGGAACCCGGAAATTTTTTTTTTAAAACCAAAACAAAAATTTTAAACCTTCCCCCAAAAAAAAATTTTGGGGGTTTTTTTTTTAAAATTTTTTTCCCCCCCAATTTTTTTTAAAGGAAAAAAACCCAAAGGGGAAAAATTTTTTTTTTTAAATTCCATATTTGCCCGAAGCTGTACTACCATGCACGGATATTTGACTTTCTGTGTTTATTTGTCGTGAATGTTATCATCTTGTTAGCTTGTCATCATTAGGTAACGCGTAACCTTTGCTTGATATTCATAATTCAAGACGAATGATTATTTTATGTTCGTAACTCGGGGACAGAAAACATTTATTGGGTTTGCATTCTCTTGGTAAAGCTTTAGCGCTGCAAAATCTCATATTTTCATTATTGGAAACAATACTACGCACAATGATAGTCACAGTTTTTCACATTCGAACTGCGGGCTGCGGCAAACGTGTGTATACAAACATAAACATACATTGATAATCACATGCCATGACGTCATTTATTTACAAGCAATTTATTTGATAAGGAAGTAAGTATAGTAAATAGGTAGGTATCTTATTGTTTTGTTATTGATCATTATCTAATTAAGAGCAGAGTAGATGAAGTGGACGAACTAGACAGATAGAGAGACACGGACACGGGGCGATGTACACAATAAACAGTAGTAAACAGTGACATGTTGGCTAATAGTAAGAAATGGTGTACGTACTTGGGAACATACCGTTCAGGGACCAGATGTGCGAGGGCAGGGAGTGCGCGGCATACACGCGGCCCAGCGCCAGCGAGCCCCCCGGGGCCGGAGCCGCCTCCTCGGCCGAACTGGAGTCCGTCTCGGGGCTGGCGCCGGCGGACACATCGTAACTCTGCGAGTTGGCGGGGATCGCGATAGCCTCGTGCGAGGCGTGCAGGTCTGGCACGGACGACAGCGAGCGGGCACGTTGCCTGTCGCTGGACACTTGGACGCCCGGGATGGCCCTCAGCAGGCTGAACCCCGTGCTCCCCGCGACGACTTCCGAACTCGAGCTCGTCGAAAAAGTTCTGGTCCTCGGACTCTGCCCGCCGTTTGCAGTACTCGCTTTAGCACCCATCACAATATTCTATTTATATTCACATATAAACGCGACGATGGTTTCAATTCCGTTCGAAAATATACGATTCTATCGACGGGACTCATGAATTTCGCGATGAAATACCGCCCTTGACAGAAGGCGACATTTTGCACAGAAACAAATGGCCGAGACGATAAAGAAAAATGACGGCTGATCGTTTGCACTGAAGTATGTACGAGTGTAATGTAAATACAACACTGGCCGTATGGATTTTACATACTACGTTTGACAGATGTCATTCTGCCAGCCGTTGCTTACTTCAGTCGATAGAATTTTATCAAAGTATGGCTTCTGTCACGGTAAGGTTTCTGAAGTTTATTACTGATTTTAATGATGAATTACGCATAGAACTTAATTATAACCAGTATTAACTAATTAACGTGTATAATATCACATTTTAGTTTTGTTTAGCCGCATTTTGTAGTTTTGTGTCACTGACATTTCTTCAGCATAGCCAACCGTTGGTGATGTGACATTTATTTTGCCTACAACTTAATTTCGCAAAAAGTAATCATGCTTCTGCTTTTTTGCTTAACGCTTTTCCTTTTTATTATTATTGAAACAGGGTGTACCGCAGGTGCCGCTGCTAGATGACGACACCGTGGCTTTCGGGGAGGAGGATTTGGCTGACAAACAATTCACGTATGCAACATTTTTTTACCATTCTTTATCACGTCTACCAAAAGTCTACCTTTAAACCAAACTAGCTCATCGCCTTCTTTTTCTAAGGTAAATGTTTCAATGGTTTGTCCAAAAATGTATTCAATAGGTACATGCCATTGTTGACATCCCAGATTCACACCATGATCCTAAATAGGAGACTCCTAGAATATAAAACAACCATCAAAATAATAAATTATAATCAATTGTTTTCATAAATGGCTTGTACCTAATAATAAAAGAAAATTGAAATGGCAAGTGCAATGCGCACTTTACACGATTCCGAAAACTGTACAATTTCTTTTTACGGTTGTCTGTCTGATGCAATTTGTATAAAAAAAATATTTTTCGTGTTAAATAATGCGCTATTCCTAATTTCCTATAGTCAATTTTTTCAAAAAGCAAAAGAAAAATATATTGTGTGAACAACAGCTACGAGAAAGCCAATAGAAAGACCAGCTTGTGCAGTTGTTACTGTATTAAATGGTTAATTTTACCACCATATTAAATCACATTTATATTTTTGTATTTTTTTTACAGTTTTATTTATTAAACACATATATAATAAATATAATTAGCACTTAATATAATAGAATATTTAATTTTTTTCTTTGTTAATGTATAACTATGTGATATGTGAATGTTTTTCATAAATGATTAATTTGATTTCAGGCATCCATACATTGTGTTCTTCCACCTTGTATTCCGATGTTCCGCCATAGTGATCTACGTCCTGTGCGGCTGGTTCTCCAACTCCTTCATCGCCAGCTTCGTGTGTGTCATCCTGCTGCTGTCTGCAGACTTCTGGACGGTGAAGAATATTACCGGGCGGCTCCTGGTTGGACTACGTTGGTGGAACTATGTCGACGATGATGGCCGGTCCCACTGGGTATTTGAATCTAGGAAGGTAACAATATAACATTGTGTTTTTTCTATTTTTTAAAAATTATTTTGATAATCACTTATTGCATTGATTGACTCTATTGATTTCCTTTTGTTTTCTTAATAGCTAGATCAAAAAAATCAGACTGTGTTTTCGTAACAAATTTATTCAATTTACTTGTAGTGCAGTTGTTAGCACACTGAGCTACAATGTATGAGGTTGCGGGTTCGATTCCTGATCGGTAAATATAAAATATCTATTTGAATGTGGTTTTCACATAAAAATATTTCATATTTGATGCCTCGGACTGGCACTGAAGCGTAAGAAATGTTTGTTTGTTTGTTTCTACATTTTTATTTAGCTATAAAAATAAAAAAACTCTTACAGCTAATATATTACATAAATATTTATTATAGCATTAGTATTTTACTTAGCTTGCTTCTGAATTTATTTAATCCGTTTATGTTCATCTTGCCTTCATGCTACAAATTATAAACATTAACTGCACATTTTTTTAGGATTGGCATTAAATGTGTAATTAATTTTATGTTAATTTCTGAGTTATGTTGACCTAAAAATGAAAATAACATAAAGCATAATATAACATGGTATATTAATCTCAAGCCTGGGTGTTTGTGATGTTGTTCCCCTCAGTTATTTGGCCTCCTGGCCGAAATGAAATATATACAAAAAAATATACTAACAGGTTTGGTGCAGATAAGGCGGCGGGTTAGGATCGCAGGGACTTAACTATAAAAAAAGCTTTTTTTGAGTTAAGCCTGACTTCTTTAATTCCAAATCATATTTATTCGTTACACAATGTCCTATCTCATAAAAATAACTGCTTAAAATATTTTTTAAGAGATAATCCTTTTTTGTAGCTAGGCCCCTGTGATACTAAACCCCCAAAGGAAAAGTAGTAGTAGATGTAGTAATATACAATATAAAAATTGAACATAAATAAATTTTTCACTTCTTGAATATTGATATCTTTATATTGGTATTGTAGTTTAGTTGTTATTTTATGATTTTTCACAATGGAGGCTAACATAACTAATAGGGCTCTCCACAGGGACGGGTGAACCCTCACGAGAGCAGAATGTTTTGGTTGGGACTTATGGTGTGCCCTGCTGTTTGGGGAATCTTCTTCATCATCGCTCTCTTCGGATTGAAATTCAAGTGGCTGGTAAGTTTCCACTCTATTTTCTTTTCTTAAATAGATTATTATCCAGATTCTCATATTGAACACATTCAAATCGGGGCCATAAATACTGAATTAGTCTGCCGGCCGGTCGTACATCTTATGTTTTACCTTCTAATATTATGTAAATTTTAATTTAATATTTTTTCAACAAGTAAATACTTTTCCTTACATGTTGTAAATTTTACCAAATATGTATACAAATAAGATTGCATATCGACCGTGGAAAGGAAAAAGTTACCAAGTGACATAATGTGTGCAAAGGAAAATGATAATTATGTCGCTTGGTAACCTTTTCCTTTCAACCGCCGATATAATAATAACAAAAAGGTGGAAAAATTAGACTATATGTCAAGTACCTACAATTGAATATAATACACTCGCCTGTATAAATATTAAATTTCTTAACCAAAATTAAAATCTTTAGTTCCTGTGAATTTCTAAGGTTTGTTTAGTTCTACAGGCATGGTGCATAAAATAAAATAACTTCACGTGTGCCATATTAAAATGCAGCCCATTCAAACATTTACTTGACGTGTACTATTGATGACGCACTCTGCCTGCATAACATTTAAGAAATGTACCATCAGTGGCGCATGCCGGGTCGAATGTGTTACCCAATAATCCATGTTAAATTGTTTTTAATATAGTAATGTTTGATATTGGTTACAGCTCTTAGTAATGATCGCCCTCTCTCTGAATGGGGCCAATCTGTATGGATATGTGAAATGCAAGTTCGGTACGAAGGAAAACCTTTCTTCTGTCACTTCCGACTTCATGAAGCAGCAGATCTTCCAGAACGCAGCTTCCTTCATGGCGCCCAAACCAGCGCAGCCAACAACCAGCAAACCTACAGGAATTATTTAGTTTATGATCTCATATAGCTAAATAATTAATGGACTTTTTATTCATGTGATGTATAATGTAATTAATACTTATGTAATTAATTTTATTTATAAATTTGTACGAACTCTTGTCAGAAATGTACCATGCAAATATTTAGAATTTTAAGTTACATTTGTATTTACATCTCTGTTATTAATAGTTTATGAATCTTTTTTTTTTGCATAAATATGTTTCCGGAGCTTCTCTGTCTTGCTGAGATGCAAAAATATCCTTTTCAGCAATTTATCAAATTCAATTCATTTAAATATAGTTACATTATATGGTTTGAGTTGATAAATTATAAAAGGAAGAACAATGTACTGCCAAAGCAAGTACATCTTCTTATATCTCAAACAATTCATTTAATTTTGTTTGAAATCTCCTCTTTTTATTTCACATTGCCACTTGTATTATTTTTGTCAATGTTTTTCGTTTAACCGTAATTATAAACCTGACTCAAATAGCTTAATTTTTAAATTCATAAATTAATGATGCTAATGAGTCAATTAATATTTCTTTGCCTTAATTTCCTTAACCAACATTCCAGTCAAAATAGTTTTTAATTTTAGTTTGTATTAATTTGTTACTTCAGTAGTCAAATAAAATAAAATAATTATGAAATAAAACGTTAAATCGAGTTAAAATTGAATCATCAGTTGTGCATAAAGAGCATATGATTTTTTTAAAAAAAATAAATGTAATATATAGCAATGTAAGGTTTTATTGTTCATTATAAAAATATTAGATTAGACCCACATATTATAAATGCTAGTAATTATTAGGCCAGAGAAAATAATATCCACCTGTTCCTAAATGTTATTATATAATTCTGAATTTATTAAGTAATGCGATGTTACATAGTTAATAATTTAAATAATATAGAATGTGTAATTCCTTGCAGCTGACTTTTGATTTTTTTTAATAGTAAATGACTTTGAAATTGCCATAATTATGACTATGTAAAACCAAAGTTGTAGTTTTATTTGATTTTTAAAAGTTGAAGAAACCTGCAGCCTTCTAGAGGAAGTCTATAATTTTAGTTTTAATAAAAATAAATTACAGTATTATGTGAAAGTGTGTTTTTATTTCTATTTTCTCCATAATATTGTTAATAATTTACTTGCACCTAACGTACATAAATCTCACAGAAGTAGGTCCTATAAAGTTGATTGAAAATTGGAAAATCTTTTATGAAAATAAAAATAATAAATATTTTATGAATACGGTTAGTACTAAAGTAATAATTATAATCAAAGGCCTCTATCAAAATCACAGATAATAAATAATACTAGTAAATTGAACACTGTCCAAAACAAAAAGTTATGGTTTTTGAGATAGCATGGAATAACAGTAATAGTTATTGAGCAAAAATATGTAGGTATTTGGATAATTTGCTGAAAAAACTAAAGATTTTTTCGCGTAGTTTATTTATTTATACTATTTATACTAACATAAAATATTTTATTTAAGTATGATATGAAACCCTCATTTTTGCGATTTTTTTGTCAATTATCAGAATAACTAAAGGTGGCAGCAAAATAAAAATACATAATAATTAAAGAGCACATCAGTGTGTCAATTTTTTATTTAATATCTTACAATTCAGAAAAAAAAAAAAAAAACATTTTTAGTGCACTATTAACTAAGACCTATGCTATAAGTATAGGGCAAAACACGATTTTTTCCAGCCTTGGTCAACAAATAGGTAGGTACTCCGTTTTTATACTAACAAAAATTAATACAGTTAGATACTTATCTCACCATGGTTATGTATAATGAGTAAGTGGTTCAAACTTAGATTTTATTTAACAATAGTACAATTTAATAAATATTAGGAATACTTTTGAAATATAGTCAAAATAGTTATCAGCATTCAAAAGGGCACTGCATTGATACACCAATAAAATACTAACTCATTTAATGTCATTTTAATACAGCTTATTATGAAGTTTTAAAAAAATAAATAACATCAGTGGATTGTTATAGAGAAATTAAAATACAAAATACTTTTCTTCTGAAAAAAAGGTTGACTGGATGGGATCGAACTCAAACCGGCAAACCGGCTTCCTGAATTTGCTTGCGCACCCATCGAGCTACCGGAGCCCTCGTCCAATCCGTCAAAAATACGTATTTTGTTAAAAGTACAACTTGAATCAAATTTAACCTTTATTTGCAATGATAATGGCTACTGCTGTTGTCAAACTGCGCAAATATTTTTATATTTTCGTGTTGTGTTGTGTTGTCAGTGGAGCTGTCAGAAATATCTGTAAAATGAAATATTTAACCCCGATAATAGGAACTAAACATCAAATTTCGTGTTGAATTTTAAGTAAAAAATCTGTAGTAATTTTGTGGTGGTCGTTCTATGAATTCTGGAGTACGTTTGAATTTGATCCTTTATTATTGTTTTTAGGTGTCAAAAACTAAATTCTCGATTTTTAAATTTGATATTTTAATTTATTTTGTTATTTTAATCGAAATTTATTAACACGTAGTATTGTGGTTGCAGCGTACAAATGACACCAATATACGATGAGCTGGTTTGACACGTCCGGATTGACAAGTCTGGCGAAAACTGCCTTGAAGGAAGCCCAAAAAACTATTGATAAGGCATTAGATATTCAGCATGACGGCACCGAACAAGATAGTAGTTTACCCAAAGAAAAACCCCTTCCTGACCCTACTCCAGCACAGGAAGGAGGCGACTTTTTCTCTTCATGGGGACTGACAGCTTCGGATTCTGTGGTGATGCAACAGAATACACAGGCTGTTATTACCCAGAGTCCGGCCAAGGGCGCCTCGCAGAGCCTGTGGGGGTCCTTCACTGGCTCTTTCTTCGAGACAGGTCTGGAAAAAGATGAAGTAGAAAAGAAAGCGCAACTAGAGATGATTGTGGACGATTCCAGCGAACTTGGGGTTGGAGATGAACCCTTCAGTAAAGGGAAACTAGTTGTCCACGGACTGTCAGAAGACAGCGAAGGGAGCAGCAGCTACTCTAGACTTAATAGTGAGAACGACGTGGATATTCCCAAACCTATCGCAGAAAAGTATTTTGCAGACGATTCTGAAAATAATGGCAGTAAGAGTGAATCCAGTTCTGTTACTAAAAATATATCCGGAGAAAATTACCCCATAACTCTTCGTCGGTTATCAGATAGACAGAATAATTCCTACATTAACCGGCTATCTATAATTTCTTCAGAAAGCGGAAAAAATAGTTCAGAATCTATAGAAGTGCTTTGTTCCCAAAGTTTAAAAACAACTCCGGATTCAGAAGGCAGTTTGGGATTAAGACTTCCGTCAAGTTCAGTGGAAGTTTTGCCAGACAGTCTTATGACTCCGAGTTCCATAGAACTTCTGGGATTCAGTAACTCGGGAGGTTCGCACATGTCAGACGATGAATTTGTTTCACCCTTGACATCACCAGTTGATAATGACAGCTCGCTAGAAATTAAAGAGAGTGGTGTAACAACCACAGATGATGACATTAAGATAGTAAATGAAAAAAATACCGGCATAGATGACGAAGAAGCTTCCGCTGCAGATGATACGATTTCTTACAATTCCATTTCAGAATTTACAGTTCCTACCATTTTAGATTCTTCTAATGCATTAAAAAATAAAGACTCACTAGTAAGAAAATCCGGTGGTCCTTTTACTAATGATATGTTAGAGTCAATCAGCCCCGATATGACTTCCTCCCGGAATATTGAAGATTTTCCCATCACTAGAGCTCCGGGTAGAAATGTTACGCCATTTTCAAATCCATCACAAATAGCGCAAATGAGAGATCCTTCTGACAAATCATCTAATGTTATTAGTAATGACAGAACAAATGTTATTCAACCGTCACCAAATCAAAGTAATCTTAGTTTGGTCTCTATAACTACCGAGAGCTACTCTTCTTCTAATGAAGGATCTTGGTCAGACCGTACTCTCAATGCGGAAAGTGACGGTGCTAACTTGGAATCTAGTACAGACGAAACCCTAGTCAAATCGTCTCATTCCATGGAAAGAACGGCTTCAAATTATTATGTCAAAGGTTTACTGGAAGAAGCTATCAATGATAAACTTAATGATAAAACCAGCGAAACTTCTTTCTGCAAAGTTGGAGACGGAGCTGATATTCATAATCCCTCTTGGAAGGAAGGAGCATTTTCCAGTTCCAGTCAAAGCTACGAGGAAGTGGGTGTAACGGAGCCTATAAAAAAAAATTAGACGAAAATTAAAAGGATTAGAAACTATATTTCGTAAAGTAGCATGATAATTATTGCACATGAAACTTACAGCCAAGTCTTTGGCTTCTCCAATGTGATCTATTTTCCTCCAGACATGTGGCAGATGCAATGCAGCAAGGGCGTCCAGAATAGCAGACCCTCGACCCACTAGTGGCTTGAATAGTCCATCGGATCCCATCAGCAACATCCGGCCAGCAGCCGGTACTGCGTTTCCACTGTCAGAACATCCTACTAAAGCCTCGTAACGTCGACGAAGGTCAGCCGCAATCATCTGGGGATTGGCTGCCGGAGACTAGCAAATAAAAAAAAGATATATAAGAACATATCAAAAATAAAACTATTAAAATCAGCAGAAATAAAGCCAGAATAAGTAGATACCTCCATTTCCATAATGATGTATCGCAAGTGCATCTCCAATTGGGCCAAAAGATCTTTAAGTGGACAAGCAGTATTCAACACCACTGAATTGAGTTCGTTAATCATCAACAGTACAGATGGTTCTTCCGATTGTATCTTCTTTATAGCTTCTGGTAAAATAATCATTTGGAAGTTGTTGCTTAACTCCTGAAGGTCGACAAATATAGATTTTGTTGCTTTTAAACAGTCTAAAGCCAGGGTATTCTGTCGTCGTTTCTAGTTGAAGAGCTGTGATGGAGCGGGATAAATGCAATGAATTCCGTAATGAGAGATGAAATAATACTCATTTCATCAAAGAACCATTCTCCATCTCGCGAAGTCAGGTCGACGAGGCAGTCTCCGGCACTCTGAGCTCCCGACTCTAGTTTCAAATAATGTCTGTTCAAGGCGCACATGGCACTTATGGTGACACATTCCATAGCTTTGTCCGCTCCATTTTCTTGCGCAATAAAACTTGCAATAGTCGCCTTGGCATCTGACAAGTTCTTCTCGCATCTCGGTAACGCTTCCTGACCTCCCTCAGCTTGTATTCTATCGTACAGTTTCTTCAATTTGATATTAGCCTCGTTGTGTATACCTTGTAGTTGATAAGAAAAGGTCATGGCTTGCTGCATGGAGGGATGATTTACATTATCTGAAGATAGATAGTTTTGTAGGTGAGCGATAACTTCGCGACACACATCGGGAGAATCCGTCTCTAATAATTTTCCCGCCCACTTACGGTAAAGAACAATGCGATGTTTCTCCATGAAGCTTTGAGGGTAGTACTGTACGACTGCCGAATATTGGGAGAGGAGTTCGAGGCCAGATTTGATCAGCACCGCCTGCTGGCGCGCAATCTGGCCTAATTCCGCCTCCGACTGCTCACACTGAGATACCATACTGCTCTGACCGGCGTTCTGTAAGAATTCCCTGATCAGGTCAAACACCAGGTGACCGTCGTGGTCGATCGGGAAATTCAGCTCTTGAATCCACTGCGTTAGTTGCGGTCCTTTGATATTTTCCATGGCTCTCGTGTAGCTATCGATTTTGCTGCCACAGTTATCATAGATTTCTACCAAATTCTTAGCGGAGTCATCGAGAGCATCTCTCATCTGCTTGTAGTCGGAGTACCTCTGTGCCGCGGAGTACAGGGGGTGGCTGGCGAGGTCGGAGCCCAGAGCCTCCAGCTCCTTGACGAGAGCCATTTTCCTGTGGTGCTGCTGGAGATCTCCTTCCGCCACAGTGAGCGCCCGCAGGTGCTCTAGCCAGTTGGAAGCATTACTCGAGGTAACTGATATTTGCTTCAAGATTTCTTCCCTGCAACAAAAAATAATCATTCATATAGGCATTTTAAATAACTAATTTTGATATACTGATGTACAAATATCAACTTTCAATCGTGGATTTTGAGCGGAAAACAGGATTATCCAGAAAATTTTAAACATTAAAAAATCAAATCAAACCGTTAAAAAAATTTCTAGCAGATAATTTTACAATATACCCGCTTCAAAGGTTTTCGCGCTAAAATAAACATTCTCAATCATGAATTTATAAGGATGTTATCATTGCTTTTGAGAGAAAATATAATGCCTATTTTATTTTATTTTATTTCTTGTGACGTTCTACACAAGAATTTTCCCGCTTTCAATGACTACCATTTGAAATAATAATTTTACTGAGAAAACACTCAAATTTAAAGAAAATAAAAAGATCATGAGGCAAGAAGAGGTCACGACCCGAAATTCTTCCTTGTATTATACTTGTACCTACCGAATTGACAACAATTTGTTTGCTATTCCAAGATGTTAGCAACAAACTTATGTCATATTTATGAGGAAAATATAATATTATTTGATGTCATCTTCGCATACCAATTAGTGATACATGCTGTATCTATAATATCTGAATATCGATTGTTACGTGTTAGACAAAATAACAGAAAAGATGAGCAATGAGAATGCTATTTGCTACATGAAACATGGGGAATTATAGCAGTGATTGAATTATAGATAGAAGAAAAAATGTATAAAACCACTAAATATATATGTAATTTTACCAATTATTTTATTTGGAAAGTAGAAAGTAAATGTTGGACATAATGTTTAGCGCTATGGCGATATGGTCCAACTCCCCCCGATTTAACTTGACTTGAAAATTTTTAGACTGCAATTTGCTTTTGAAGAATTTTGCCAAATCTAAATTATGTAAAATTGTTTAAAATAGCGAAGTTTATAGTAAACAGCTTCTGGTAGCGGTGAGCCATTTCTCTTCAGCCAGCGCTATGGAGATGATTTTCTTTAGATTGCGATTACGATTTAATAAACTGGCATCACTAAGAAATAATTCACAATGGCAACATTGTACTTATATTACAAAATAACTTACATGCGTACATGACAGAACATTCTTCACTGACATTAAATTTTAGTTGTAACAAAACGAAATATAAAATATTTTTACCATATTAAATTCAATAACCTAATAATTATATCCAATAAATGACAAATAATGTGTATAATTTATAAGTAATGGAATTATTTCATCATACATATAATTTTTTCAAATAATCCATCATTTCATCGCGTAGCCATATTCTTTTTTAAACACGATTTTTTGTTTAATTTTGTTCAAATAAACATGTCGATGGAATAATTAAAGGTGATGTCATAAATGATGATATTTAAATGAAGTCTGAAAATATATAAAGTCAACACTGTCAATGTCAATACACTTATCCACAGCAACTTATTAGGATTATTATTATAGGATTATTATAGAAAAAGCCGAATATTTGTAAATATCGAAAATATTACTCATATTTTATTAGGACATGAGATAAAATTTACAGCACGCAGAAAAATATGCGAAATTCACAGAAAGTATATGAAATTTGATATCTCAATTATAAGAGAATTCTGTCTAAAAAACTTTTGGTTGTCTGTAAAGTCGGTTTACGGACGATAATTTTACGTGATAACGTCATAAGAAAACATTGATGAAAAATAGCATACTTTTATGAATTGAATTGAATTATTATTACTGAATTATCATTATTTTGTATAATACAAAGCAGGAGGTAATTGAAAATTACAATTTTTTCCATAAATTATCAGTTTTTTGCACTCGTTAATTTCACTTTGTAGCTTGTGTGCTGCTGCTGTCTCCCTTCTACTCTCGGACGCATCGGCCGATGGAGTGGAAGAGAGATAGATGCGTCACAAACCGAACGCTTAGGCCGATCGTGCCTCTCTATCGCTTGTTCCGCGCTCTCGCTTGCACACTCGGCTCAGGTGGAACGTGACAATGAGTCATGCTTTTTCGTGTGTGCAGCCGGCGTTCATCGATTAATTAGACGTCATCATGTCAATAAAGATGAGACTTGAAAAGATCACATTTTCCAACAACGTGTATCTCAGACTTAAGTTAAATAAAATAAAATAAGCGTCACTTTCATTATGTCCGGCTCAAATATAAAATTCACTAACGGCATAAACAATGTTTTTAATGCTTTAAAAACTTGATAAAAAGTGCTTTATTTCAAGGGTAGCTAGCTTTTAGTTACGGTTTATTTGATTTTTAATCTGTAATAACATCGGCCCGAATGTACAGAATGTACAGAATCTCATAGTACTATAACCAATATTATGTAAAGCTTTCCAATCCGCGCCCGCTGAATTCGTGTTTGAATGCTAATGATCTGCGAGCGTGGAAATGCATAAACTTATGCAGACAGTAATATAATATTGTATTGGTACGTTATTACTGCCTGAAATCCGTAGGTAAACTATGAAAGATATATGAACGCAAGTTTCCCAAACAGAAATTCACTATACCAATACATAGACCGGGCGCTAGAGGTAGTTGAGTATGCAAAATATGAGCACCGCATTCCACCAATGGATTTAAGTTAAGGTCAAAAATTAATAATGTGGATCTTGCCACTCAAATATTTGGTCCATTTTTTTTTACCCCTCTACTCTTATTTGTAAAGGAAATGTATTGAGTACAGTATATAAAATCATTTTAATGATTATTTCAGTAATAATTTATACTTTTTTCTAATGGTGAAAGTGAGGATGGATTGTTAAATGACAAAAATAAAATGAAAATAAAAGTAATTAAATCTTTTTTATTAATAAAAAAAAGGTTATATATTAAAAAAAAACAGTAAATTTAAATAAAAATATACATAAAGTAGGCAAATAATTATTCATTTATATTAAGACAATTGTTATTAATACATTTACATAGAGAAATACAAAATAAATTTTTGATTTTTTTACAACTGCAAGACATTGTGCGACAATTTGTAGTACATTTACAAGGTCGAATTAATAACTCTGGTAAAGGCGGCTTAGTCATTTGTCGAGGACGTAAGTCACCATTCAATTTTATAAACCGTATAAACAATAATCGATGTGGTGTAATTGTGTTTGATAAGAATTTTTCCAAATAAATGTTTGTACTGTAGCCCTTAATAAATGCAAATGCAAAGCATCTGATGTGCATATCACTTTCATCAAATTAAAACCGAAACCTATGTTTTGTGAAATCAGTTTATATCTGAGTTCATCAGCAAATTTTTTTTTTTTTGAAAAGATATAAGTGCAGACTATTTCTAACTGTTTCAATTGTTCATTATTTAGGTCAAGGTTTCCCAAAGATATAAGGGCTGTTTGTACAAAATCTTCAGACACAGCTTTTAAACATTGCATTTTACTGCCAAATCTGCTAGTAGTGTCGCAACCACTAATATGATGTAATGCTGGCAAAATATCGCATATCCTTTCACCGAGTGATTCAGCAGCTAAATGACATCCTAGAAAATGTTTCTTTGTATGAGAACCATCGAACCATAGACCAAGACACCTAATGAACAATTGAAACAGTTAGAAAAATATTTGCTGATGAACTCAGATATAAATTGATTTCACAAAACATACATAGGTTTCGGTTTTAATTTGATGAAAGTGATATGCACATCAGATGCTTTGCATTTGCATTTATTAAGGACTACAGTACAAACGTTTATTTGATGAAAAATTCTTATCAAACACAATTACACCCCATCGATTATTGTTTTTGTACGGTTATGAAAAGTTGAATGGTGACTTACGTCCTCGACAAATGACTAAGCCGCCTTTACCAGAGTTATTAATTCAACCTTGTGTAAATGTACTACAAATTGTCGCACAATGTCTTGCAGTTGTAAAAAATCAAAATTATTTTGTATTTCTCTATGTAAATGTATTAATAACAATTGTCTTAATATAAATGAATAATTATTTGCCTACTTTATGTATATTTTTATTTAAATTTACTGTTTTTTTTAATATATAACCTTTTTTTAATAAAAAAGATTTTTTTACTTTTATTTTCATTTTATTTTTGTCATTTTTCACCATTAGAAAAAAAAAAGTATAAATTATTACTGAAATAATCATTAAAATGATTTTATATACTGTACTCAATACATTTCCTTTACAAATAAGAGTAGAGGGGTAAAAAAAAAAATGGACCAAATATTTGAGTGGCAAGATCCACATTATTAATTTTCTCTGGAACTTGTCCCCACAGCCATTCCTTCTATTATATCACGCAGGAGACCCTCGTATAATGTGGCCGATCAATTGGGCTCGCCTCTCATTGATGGTTTTGATCAGGTGCATTCGTCCTTCGATTCCTTTGAGAACCTCGTCATTCGTGATGTAGTCTCTCCATGAGATTCCTAACATTCTTCACCACATCTCGAAGGCCTCTAGTCCCATACGATCGCTTTCGGTTCGTTTAGGGACCATTTGAACCAAGTTGACGTCAAAATTAACCAATCGAAAATGTATCATAACAACAAAGGAGTTACCTGATTAAAAATTGAATATCTGTTCGTTAGGTTCTATACTGACAGATCATCTTGCCTTCATGTAACAAATGATCATGATTCACTGCACTTGATGTACTAATGCAGTGCCCTATGCACCATTTGGTGCGGCTAAGGGATAGTAGTAGCAAATTCCTTTAGCATGTGATCTCGTTGCTAAGGAATAGTTCTGCCAACAGTTTTCAGAGAAATCGTGTATCTCTTTTCTGTTAAATTTAATAGTATTGCATGGAAGGAATAAGGTATATTGTCAAGTGGGTATGTTGAATATTACACACTTATATTTTATACAATATTTTTTTGTATCTAGGACCCTATGCTGGACTAAAAGTCGTATGCGGAATGGCGAGTGATTTTGTACCGTAGGGTCGCTCCCTATTCCGAAGTGTCGCATGCGACCTCAGTCCAGCATAGGCCGCCTGTGTACCTGTTCTCGTTCCAGTCGTGCCTGACCTCCGCGACGCGCACCAGCAGCATGTCGCGCGCGCAGAGCATCTCGAGGCGCGCGCGGCGGCCGCGGGCGCCGGCCGGCGCCGGGCCGGGCCCGGACGGCGCGGCCGCCGGCCCGCCCCACTCGACCAGCGGGTCGTACACGAACGCTTCCAGCAGGGTTAGCAGCGTCTCGCGCCCGCGCTTCGCCGTCTTGAGCACGTGCTCGCTCGCCAGACGGAAGATGCCCTGGAAAGAGAAAAATAAGAAATGTTACAAGAAAGCGCACCATGAATACAGGTCGCGTAGTGTAAAAAGAACGCTGGCGGTCAAGCTGCGAGGCTGCGCATTAGGCGATTTATCGGTCTATTTGGGGCGTAACCATGCGCAAACACACCCCCTCCACTTTCTTCCAGCGTTCTTTTTACGTGGCACGACTTGTACCTTACCTACTGAATTACATCCTAATCCTAATTTTTTAATACCGTATTACAGCTCACACCGATCGCTGTGGCGAATGTGTTTCTGTCTAAAAAACGTGTTTCTATCTATTTCCTAGGTCGAGAAATTCCATTTTGATAATGTGGGTGACTCTTTTAACAGCTGCGGGTGGTAGTGGGCCCGTCCCTCATAGAACAAAGGTTCTTGGACCCTATCCTAGGTGTCATTGCCAGCAGTCTGCAAAGCAGTACAGTAAAGAAAGAAGCCGGATCTTCGGGAGATCACTGGTCATTTTGAAGACGTGAACAAGTTTGCTTCCTATCCAATAACCCAGTCCAAGAAAGACAAAGACTCAACGAAGGAATTGAATTGTGCCCACGTGGAAGGCTGTATATTTTATGATTTTACGTGTTTTTCTATTGAATTTACAAACTCCGCTAAAACAATTTCTCGTGAAAAGCACGAATGTTTGATTCAAAATGCAAAATTAAAACTAAATCCACATAATTAAAGACTATTCATTGTTTTTTGAAGTATAACAAAAACACAACAACCTATCAAACAAACTTTAATACGTAAGATAAACACAAGGTTCATAACATCTAAGATCACAAAGCACAAAGTTTATTGTATCTATATAATTGGATAATAACCCACTATCTATGTTGAGTAAGTAACATGACTGAATGTAAACCCTATCCTACCTACTCGTATCTTTATAACTTTCCTTGGCGGGAAAACCAAGCGGGCGTGATATAATCTAACTAGAAAAGTCCAAATTTCAGTAGACCCAGTGAAGAATCACTCCTATTATCCTGTGACGTCAGAACGATACTTAATAGAGTTTAGTCTTCTGTATTTACTTAACATTTAATTAACTAATGCGTCTATTTTTATAGTTGCGAGTTAAGGCACCATTTCGAAGGAAATCACTGAAACGGAATGGTTTTTTCAAGTGAGAAAATAAAAATGTGGCACCAAAGTAGTAGTGACTGAAAAACACAACAGGGTTTATTTATTAATTAGCACTACACTCGTAAGATATTCGGAAACATTTCAGAGTGATGGAATGTATTCTATTTCTACGGAAAAACTTTACAGTCATTTCATAAGTGCCGTAAAATACATAAAAATTTGCGGAACAGTCCTCGTAAGGAAAATATTAGCATTGTGAACGCAACCGGTACGTGTGAAAAGCTTTTACAGTTTTTTTCATATTTTTATCAATTCAGAAGACTCCATAAAGCGCACTTTGTTAATTTATTAGGTATAATTTACAGAATAACGTGTGTTTATAATCTTATCGCCAATGCGATCTAATCCTCGTAATAATATTATTAATTTGTGGTGTATTATTAACAGGAACAATACGCGGCTGAAGTACCGTAACTTGCTCCAACATTATACCGCCTGCGTCAAGTGTCGAAGTTGGAAGGTTTGTAGAGGGAAGTTTTAACGGAAATAATAGGATTAAAAAATCTTAACTCTCTTAGTAGAATGACGCGACGGATATCATTAGTCAGTTAGAAAATGAAAACCAAAACCAAGGCTAAACACATAACATGTCAAGAATACCCAATAAATATCTTGATTCTATTAAATTTATTTATTTAATATTATCCACGCCCAAAGGGCTTTTACTGAAAAATAGTTTTTAAAAAAATAGGTAGCAACACATTCTGGTATAACATATTCAATATTTAATAATTTAATTAAAATAAATAAAATGTAAATTGCGTTAAAAGTTATAATCTAAAATAAATAAGTGAATTTTAAAATAAATTATATAAAAATTGCTTAGAACTTAAAATAATAAATAAGTAAAAATTTCTAATTAAAAAAATGTGATATGCTTAAAATATTTAAATTAACAAGAAATAAGTAAAATCTAAAATAAATAAAATGTAAATTGCTAATTTGTTAATTTTGATAATTGATAATTTTGATCCGGATGATAAAATTATTTAAAGTTTGTCCGATTTTTTTTGCAAATTTTTGTATTTTGCTTCTCACCCAAGCGTAAAATCACTTATGATTTTTGTGTTCTCACCGCGAATCGAACTCAGAATCCCCGTATCGTGAGTCCAGCGTCATTTCTTCCAGTCGTAATTAAGGGTCACTGTAAACCCAACTGCGCCGACTAATTCTAGTTGAAGGCAAACTAGTAATTATTTAATCTGAATAAATAAAACGACGTGAAAACTCGGATTGAAGCATTAAAGCGCTGCGCTGCGCTCTCCATCAGATGCATTCCAGTGCTAAAGCTAATGCAATTACTGGAGCAATTAACGGGACAATACGGGAGCAGGCGGGACTCACGTACTACGTGCCTTGCAAACTGGAAATCTACCATTATTTCTTCACAAGTCGCTCCTGATAATTATTCAGTGTAACAAATGTATTCATTCAATCCGCCAACGCGCGACGATTGAGATAAAACCCTTAAAATAACGTTCGAATTATTATTAGAAATGAAGAGGAAATTCAATACAACATTATGATAATTTGCTAATTTTTACTTTGGACTAGAACTTGCCTTAATGTAAAAATTGACACCACTCATTACACTGCGCTTGGTTCTGCAATGCAGTTCCCTATTCGTCATTAAGTGCAGATTAGGGGAAAGAAGGGAGCTTTAAAGTTTTGCACTCAGTAATAATATTATTAATAGGGGTGTAAAAGATTCTAACAGTGGCCCCCGTTTAGTTCTAAATCAGAAAAGTTAATTAAATATGGTAAGTTTCGCATGACAGAGAAAATTGACTAATTGCTTTAACACGACATTTAATTACGTCCTGGTTGTCAACTGTACCATTGGACCGGCACTGTAGCGTAGGACATTTTGCCTACTGAAAGATCAAGATCCACTGCACTCGATGTACACATCCAGTGCCATGTGAAACATTAGGTGCGATAAAGGAGAAGTCGTAGCAAGAAGTTATTTAAATTCATTTGACAGAGAAAATTGACGTCTTTTTTTATTAGGTACTGGCCGTTTTTTTTATTTTATCGCCATAATGACGTAAGTTGCCTACTATTCAAGATCACAACTCGCAACATTTATGTGCGAATAAGGAATAAGTCGCAGTAGAAGGAAATTTCATTTGAGCGTCTTTTATTTTAAATTTTTATTTTATCGCCATAATGACGTTCTATTCGAGTCACAACTCGCAACAAAGGTGAAGAAAGGTTATTGGAAATACATAATATCGATATTCAAGATAAATTTTCTGCTGTCACGAACGTGATAAGAATAAATTTACGCTGCGAAAATACAGCGCTTATGTATTGTTGCCTAATGCAAAATGTTACAGTTCTGTGTTATAATATTTAATCCGTTTAATCCAAAGCAAAACCTGTCTAAA
The DNA here is from genome assembly GCA_022494985.1 of Micrasema minimum. Classification (NCBI taxonomy): domain Eukaryota; kingdom Metazoa; phylum Arthropoda; class Insecta; order Trichoptera; family Brachycentridae; genus Micrasema; species Micrasema minimum. The sequence goes on from JAGVSP010001155.1 coordinate 141,677, forward strand.
ACTCAGTTCTAAAACTTTGAAGAAAATTAAAATAAAGTGTTGTAAGAAAAAAAATATGGAGTAACAAACCTCGAAAAGTACGGCAGATTATATAAATTTCACAAATTCTTATTGCAATGCGATTTTTTATTTTGTTTTCTCTACGGATAGTATTTAGATACACCTTAGTGGTAAAACACACTAATTTAAAACAAATAAAATTTATCATGTCATATTTATCGATTTTCTTAAAATATTTCACAATATTCAATTTAAATGACAATTCATGCACAAACGTCTCATCTTAAATCTCAAAACTAACATTTATCTATTAAAACTAACAGTTATCTCAAAACTAACATTTATCTATTAAAAATTAACAGTTATCTCAAAACTAACATTTATCTATTAAAATGAACAGTTATCTCAAAACTAACATTTATCTATTAAAACTAGCAGTTATCTCAAAACTAACATTTATCTATTAAAACTAGCAGTTATCTCAAAACTAACATTTATCTATTAAAACTAACAGTTATCTCAAAACTATCATTTTTGACTCAGTGTCAACATTTACCTACTAACATTTTACCACTACGGTGACGATATTTTAAGTGATCAAACGATCTTTGATTAAAAGCTAACGTTAAAAGTTGAATTTTGTTCATCTGAAAACGAAAGCGCGTCAAAATTTTCAGCGTTACCTAATGGTTCGCGTGGATTTCTAGCTCCTATATAAAAATTACCAACACAACCCTTCTATAGTTGTGTGCCTACTGTTCGCCCATCGGCATTTCCAGAAGTAACCTTCGGATTGTCGAGTGACCGCATGTTTTCCTGCGGCTTGGGGTAGATTCGGCAGAATGCTATCTGCCTCCACCCCCGACTGCCCTGAGCCGTCACCCCAGATCGCCATTTCTGTTCTGCTATTAAACAAACCAACCCCAAGACTATTACCGAGACGAAACGCCAGAGTAGTACAAATTTACTTCGCTAGCGTAACAAAACAATACATTATTTCGTTAAAATAACTAAACTCTTTGAGATGCCATTATTTGTAGCTTACTTTATCATAAGTCATCATAAGGTTTGTAGCTTACTTTATCATAAGGTTTGTAGCTTACTTTATCATAAGTAATTACTTACTAAAGTTCCAAATAATAATGACAAATTCATCGATGACTAAGTTATTATACCTTACTCTACAGGATTTGCATACAATAATTTAAAAACGACTAAACGGGATTCGATTCAGAATCAGATTATGTTTTTTTATGTAATAAACATCTTTTATAATCTTGTTATAATAAGTGATACTATATTTTTTCAAACCATATTGAAATGTATATTGGCAGATATGGCATTACTGTATATTGGCAGATGTGGATATCAAATACTAGGTGAAATGGGGAATGTTGTAATACATCAAGTGGCCACTTAACCCAGCCAATGATAGGTCATAAGCCCTGTAAACGCCTAGATATCCATATTCCCTTCCAAGTTTCTCGTCTCTGTTGAGATGTCAAATTGAAATGAATAATGCTTAAGTTAATGTCGTCGGCTTAGTTATCAGTTTTTTTGCCAACTACCTTAACTGGCCAAGATGCCGTACCGAGAGCCAGTTAAAAATATTCATAATCAAACTCATATTAACGGGCGGTGGCCCTGTGGCAGCGTTGCGGTCGTTGAGTCTAAAGATTCCCGGTTCGAATCTCCGCTCCGCCGCGACTTGATTCCTATTTTAAAACACAAGCCGTTTAAAAGCTTCATAGGAAAGATTTTTTTTAACTAAAAAAAATAGTAAAAATATTGCAAAGATTTTATATTAATTCAACCTTACTGGTTTTAAAGTGATTAAAAAGTGTTTTTTGTAAAGCCCAAGTTAAAGCTAAATGTTTAAAGTTGATCAAAGTCGGTACTAGGAACTAGGGTACTAATTGCATCGAACAGATAAAGTGGATTTATCCAGTTAGATGTCTCCATATCAGTACCCAGGCTGAAGCTTTTTCTGCATTATATATAAATCCATTGTCAGGGAAGTGGGTCAGGGTAACGGGGACCATTTTAATAATACATTAGTACACGGTTCTATTGTACATTAATGATTCGGGAAAGAGATTTTCTCCCCCGTGCCTTTCTGCCTACTGAAAGGCTATCCGACCGATCATTCCAAAACAAGGAAACAAAAAGGGCGGACTTAAATATTCAGGACGAACGACTCAAGATTATAAGAATTGAAGCGAAAACAATAAATAAAACAAAATCAAAGGCGGGTACAATTTTTTTTAAATACAACTTAGAAAACAAAACATTGAAGTGCTTTCTAAAACCGTTTCAATATTTACGTACCTAAGACGTACGACAAATTTGATGGATTCTCACGTAAACCCGAATTGTCCTATCCCACTGCCAATCTAGTGTGTAAGGACTTGCGGATACAAAAACTATTTGTATAATAAGAAAAGGAATTACAACGACATTAAATAATCACAGTGGAATATTTTAAAAATCAATAAATATTTTTTAGTGAAGTTGATGCGTTCCCCATTCGGAAGCTGAGACCCGTGATCTATGGAAATAAGTCTTAGCTGAGATATATTAATATTCAAGATCATTCCGTGATCCGTGCACTCAACCGTCTTAACTTTAAGATTACAGCTGTTATCTCGGATAATATTTAAAGTATACCTAAGATGGTTGACTTTACTTCGCAGTGAGAGCCTCCTCGACTTTAATTGGGAGATTATATTAAAGGCTTATAGATGAAGAGCAACTTGAGAACAAAAAAATACAAAGGATTGGGTTAGCAGATAGACGGGAATGGGAAACGACCCTTATCACAGATGTTTATTCCTTAATACTTTTGTTTTGCTGAAAACTAAAAGCGTACATATTAATATCCCAACAATGTCAGTGCTTAAAAATACACCCCCTCAAACTAAACTGTTCTGCAACAAAGTGTTTTTCTTTTTCTCTGCATTCGTTATTTGAATTTTAATTGAATCGTTTATTTGTATGATCAAAGGTGTAACATTTAAGAAAGATTATCTTCAAGCATAAAGGTTGTTAGAAAATTAGTCGCAAACACCCACATTTACTATCCAAGCACTTGAATTTTTTCAATTTTTCGAACACACATGTAAAAAAAAAACAATAAAAATTATTTTTTCACTAATACATCTAAATACACGTTTCTTCCAATTAAATCTAGAAACGTTATCGTCCAAGTTCTAATCCTGGTTAAAAACATATTTTTAATGAAATGTGTATATTCCAATGTACTTTACTTAATGGGTATAATATATGTTGGCGCAGCGAGCAGTTAGCTATTGCATGATAGTAATCGCTCTGTTTTTTATTTGCTATTTGCTAATATGATAAATTTGAAGACCATAACCTCCGTAGTCACCTCAGTTGGACGGCATGGACGCTCTTCATCAAAAATGGGTGTTCAGTCAGATTTGAATGCATCAAACCAATATATATGATGGTTGCAATGGAAGGTCCATAGTCTTTATAAAATTGATATGCTATCGATGACCGTCTTATTTTACTAAATTTATTTTACTTTATCTCGCTTATTAATTATCTGATCTTCGAATATCTCAGGTTTCAATGCCACAAAATGGCGTTTATTTTCAATTTTTTTTTTTTTTTTTTTTAATACAAAAATAAAAAAGATTCCACTAACCATGTGGTTATCAGTGGATTTCTTTACTTAGTCTTGGCATATAGAATCATCGTAAATAAAAATAAAACAATGAGAAACAAGATTTGATTTTAGCTGTGAAACTTATACAATATAAAGAATAACAATACCTACATACATACATAGGTACATAGGCAATGAGAAGTGAGTCTATTCGATCCTAATCGTCATAATCGTACGACGATGGTTTTGTAATTTTTTGTTTAGTTTTTCTACATTTACAGAAAGTTTTGGGCTAAAAGCCTTGCTTTGAATACATTTTTATTATTATTTTTTACTTTGATGCATATATGAGAGTCCCATTTTTCCTGAAAATCTCTTGATCAATACAGAGTTCAGTGAAACCTTGAACGCGATAGTGTAGGTACTAGCGAGTGAGTGACAAAGCGCGCTCGACGGACCGTTCACCTTAGACGAAAATGTTCCGTCCCATCACAAGTCACTAGTACTGGCAAGTAAGTTTGGGCAGTAAATCTTACGGGGGATTCGACCCGTGATTTAGGTGACTCCCGCGTCCCTGTAATTGGACGCTGGGACCTTGTACTAGACGCTAGACTATCACGACTTTAAGTCGGAAACCCGCGATGGGATGTCGACAGTATTTCCGACTTCCACCAGTCCAGTAATTAGACTAAAAATTAGCACTGAAAGTTAGCCGTGAAAGTTTAGTCGGGTCAAAAAAATTGTAAGACTGTTGTGTTAATTTCTATATCAACAAGCCATTTCCCCGAAGAGATGAGCAGACAGAATAAAACGCCATGACATTTTGTTCTGGCACACTTCTAGCACATACTTACTCATACATCTCATGCACGCACGTCGAGTATTCCGAATATTCACATAACTACTAGTCTTCTTCGATTTCTCCACCTAGTATGTGCACTCGCATCATAAATGATTTTGGCCGTTTTTTTCTTTCCTTATTTCGATAAAAGCGTAACATACTCTACAATGAAAGCCCCCACCCTTTCCCATGACTGCTTTAAAGACTATTTAGTCTTTTTTCAGTCCAGCCAACTCTACCGATTTTTTCAACAAGCTAAACCGCGATTTTAAGATTGTTAGTGTGATAAAAATACGGATGAAGTTACGTTATGTACGTGAACAAATGCTTTCATTGCCCCTACCACTGTCTCGGCTTATGTATTATAATTGTCATTGTTTCCATCACCTAAACCAACCAGAGTCGGCCCAAATTAACAGTGGTAGGGTATGATAGTTTCTACCCCGAGCATAACATACTCTAATTAAATAATCTTAAAATATAGTACGTAGGTACATATGTTATCAACTTTAAAAATCCAGATGTTTTTTTATATTCGGGTTCCGGGGTCGCCAGTGCCGCATGGGGCGCGCCCTCGGCCCTGACCTCGCCCCGCGCCCTTCCCGGGGTAATAATGTTCTGGGGACACACGTGGCTGCTTCCAGCGGGCGCGGGTGGCGCTGGCACTTCCAAAACTCCGCTAAACTAAAGTGCAGCGGAAACGGAATAAAGCAAATAAAGTTCGATAAGCGCAGGCACGTTTACGTGACGTTATAAAATTTAAAGCGTCTCATATAATATAATAAAACAAGATTTTTGAAATATAAATGATTACAATATTCTTAACTAACTAACCATCACGCCATTTCCCCGAAGGGGTAGGCAGAGAGGATAGAACGCCACACCACTCTGTCCTGGCATACTTCTCTTGCTTCCCCCACATTCATACATCTTCTCATGCACGCACGTCGATTATTCCGACTTCTTACATGCCCACTTTCAAGCACTTGTTTTACTTGATCATGCCATGTCTATCTCGGCCTTCCTCGACTTCTACATCCAGACACAGTCGCATCATATATTTTTTTTAGCCGTTCTTTCATCATCCATTCGCTCTACATGACCGAACCATCGTAACAGACCTTTCTTAATTCAACAAGATTTTTGAAATATAAATGATTACAACATTCTTGACACAATTATTTGTTTATGAATCTGAGAATTACTAAGAGGGTGATTCATTATTAACCCCTTCAAGGAAAAACGAAATATAGTTATAAGCGCAGCACGTTTACGTGACACTATAAAATTTAAAGCGCCTCATAGATTATAAATAAAAATTTATAAAATGTTACAACGTAGTAACTACTTGGCAGGCAGAATAAAATGATTTATTCCTGAATCAGATGTTCAGAGCTTCTAATGTTGTCAGGATTCTGTTGAGGTTGACATTACCCGTTTTCTTTCTTTCTAGAGAAGTATAATCAGATTTTCCTAAATGGTCAGAAAAAAAAGTCGTACATTAATATTTGGCACGATAGTTAAAAAATAAAAATAATACTATATCGTATACCGTATTTATTTAAACCATATTTACTGTAACGAGGTTCTCTATTCATAATAACGATATTTAGACGATTCATAATAACGATATTTTGGTTTTGCTCGAAATATTTAATGATTTTAATTAGTTATGAGATTTGCTCGAAATATATTATGATTTAAATTAGTTATGAGATTTGCTCGAAATATTTAATGATTTAAATTAGTTATGAGATTTGCTCGAAATATTTAATGATTTAAATTAGTTATGAGTTTTGCTCGAAATATATTATGATTTAAATTAGTAATGAGTTTTGCTCGAAATATTTTATGATTTTAATTAGTTATGAGATTTGCTCGAAATATTTAATGATTTAAATTAGTTATGAATTTTGCTCGAAATATATTATGATTTAAATTAGTTATGAGATTTGCTCGAAATATTTTATGATTTAAATTAGTTATGAGATTTGCTCGAAATATTTTATGATTTAAATTAGTTATGAGATTTGCTCGAAATATTTTATGATTTAAATTAGTTATGAGATTTGCTCGAAATATTTAATGATTTAAATTAGTTATGAGTTTTGCTCGAAATATATTATGATTTAAATTAGTTATGAGTTTTGCTCAACATATAAAAAATTATGAATTCGAATGAGTCTCAGCGAGTAAAAAAGCTCATAATCTTAAAAATCATATCTTATCAAAATGATAGTCGTACTATGCTTTATCTCCATGTACAAATATCTCCCGTCTCAGCCAAATATGTGACGTAACCAGGGCCCTTATATCCAAAACAACATTTAAGTTTTCCTATTGGTGTAGGTACATAAGTTCAATGCTTTCGTACGTTTCTACCAGATATTAAAACCGCATATACCCATAAAATGTAAAATATTGGAAGAACGTTCCCACAAGGTACACAGTAGGGATGAGGGATTATATCGAATGGAAAATTATCGACATTGAGAAGAAAAATATAGATATTTTGACAGTAAAACCTCTTTGATAATTTCCTATTATTTACATAGCAAGTGTACAAGGGCGGGCTTTTAAGCAATATCTTCTAACCAACCCTTAGTTATTTTAGTGATAATCATTTATTGTACCGAGTATAAGTGGGAAGATAAAGTTTAAAAATTACATTGCAATATTTACAAGATTAATACACTAAAATATGACAGCGAGAAATGGGATACAGGAAGACGGGAAAGGGATAGGGAAGAGGATGAATGAAGGAAGTTTTAAAGGTTTAAGGAGAGGTAGTAATGTTGCCTCTGGAAGTGTAAACAAAGCAAATTTTCACAGTTTTAACGGGAAATTTTTTTTTTTCGATTGTAGACATAATTTTGTGTATTTTTTACTTAACGGCATCGGACGGCTGCATATCTTTATAAAAACAAATACTTAATTTTTCGAAAAATCGAGAAGGAATTGTTTTTAATTTGTAAAATATCGGGTCATAAGCCCAGTAAATGCCTGATAAACTTCCATATTACCTTGACATAGTGTGTATAATACGTGTCTTCTTCGTCTTGAGATATCACTTTCTCAATAAAAAATTATTGTTATTTTCCCACATTGATTATATCGAATATCGATGTTTTTTTGATATTGCCCATCCCTAGTGGACGACAGATACTGGATATCTGGTGGCGGGTAGCGGGTAGGGATATTGCAGTGTTGCGGGATGTGGGCATACTAGTCTTGTGACTTCGGAATCTTTATTCGGTAGCGAAAATGCAATATCTCCCAGCTCTGACAGGAACATTGTTCCGCTACCAGCTAGTCGACACAAATTCCAACTAAAATAACAAAAGTCACAAGACCAACTTTACATTTTTACACAGGATGTTTGACTTTGAATACACTATTAACCTTACGTGACCGTGATAAAACAACCTATTATTTTATCAGTATAAAATAATCCAATACCAACGAAAGAAAAAATAATAGCTAAGGTAACGCCCTGTTTAAGTACTGTTTCCAAATTTTTTGACACAGTTCTTTAAGGGTTAAACGTGTGATGGAGGGGATAATAATTAACTAATAAAACTGTACTTTAGAATTTCTCAATATCTCCGATCTACAGGCATTTACATAATGTACAGGAAAAGCTGTAATGATAAATATTGTGATCAAATTGTCGTTAACATTCTTTCACAAGAAGAAGCTTTTATGACAAGCTAGGTGGAGTGAGTGTTATCGAAATAAGCAACCTTGAAGATTTAAAAAAATCAATTCGAATTTTCCTCTTTTGAAATTAATTTATATTCCATTTTCTCTAGAAAACGAAATATGACATGACATGATTATTGATTATGCATAAATTAACATACCGTTTTTACACTACCTATACGTTTTTCTTAATACCTAGTTTTAAATTAACCTAGTAGAGCGGAAAATATTTAGATTGATATTATAATTAATTCAACGTCAGCTGGTATTAATTAAAGTCCGAAGGCTCTACAGGGTATAAAACTCACTAACAAAATGTCCTTACAAACGAGTAGTTTTTTAAAATTAAATTTGACTAAAACAAATCAAACATGTTTAAAGTAATTATAGTTCCTCCATCTATATTTGATGACGTCATTACATTTCCTAAAAAAATCGAACAATTAAAATTAAGATTCATCAATTCATTTTATATGTGGTACATATGGATTCCACGATCTTCCTCCTAGCTAAGCAACTCCCGTGTCTTCCCAAGTCAGGACTACCTCCCATAGCTCTGACATTAACACTCTACTTAACAGTGGACGTCCTGGACGCCGGACTTGTGCCTAGTAAAATAGGTATTCATTGTTAAGGCTCTCGGGAGAAATTTCTAGTATATGGCCCAGTCAGCTGAATCGCCTTCACCACAGATGACAGTAGTTTCAGCTTCTATTGCTTCACTCATGTATTCCATAACGGCACGAACTTTAAAAATTGATCCTTTATCGTCAATTTTTAATCACATTAACAGTTAGATCAATCTTCATTACAGTATTCCGTTGGTTCTAAATTGCTTTACACATTTGCGGCGTTTAGCCGAATCAAGAGACTGAAAATTTAATTTGAATTTAGTCCGCACTTTGGCCACAAATGGTAATAATGTTCTAACTATGGAATTTCAACCAATATTGTCGTGTGAAAAATATATCGACGCCTCCTACGTATAATATCGTAACCCACAAAATGCGATTTTACAGGAGGAGCATTTGAAAATATTTTCGTTCATATGCATTGGTTGTAGATACGACAAAATACGCCCCAAAAAAGCCCTTATTATTGGCAAAATATTTTTTTTGTTTAGGTAGAATTAAAGTGTAGGTATTAATTACGATATTATACGTAGGAGCCGTCGATATGTAGTGACGAAACAACTATTTGAGTTCTGTGAGAATAAATGGTGACGGGTTAAGAAAAATAGGTTTTATCGTGTATTTTTTAGTGAACAATTACAAAAAACTATGAGCTCCAAATAATAAATCATTTCAGCTATCGTAACTGCAACAATTATAGCAAAAATACTCGCTTATTTTTATTTATAATCCGCGTGATAATAAATTTCAATGCAATTTCAATAAGATAAATCCTTAGTAATCGGTATCTGTTGAGGGGATAAATATTTTTGTTTTTTTATATTGAATTTACATAACAAGATAATTTACGATTTGGCAGCTGAATACAATAAATTTTAATTCGTCGGCCTTGTGTGATTTTTAACGGGTATTAATAAAAAAGGTACAAAATTGAATACTGTACGTTATTTAGTTTGCATGGCACAAAAGTAAGGTCGTGAGTTGTGCATGGTACGTTTTATGAGTTGGATGTTCGGTAAATATCCTATGTTATTGCAATATTAATCTGGAAAGAAACGTTTTAGTTTCGGCCATACATTTCCAAGAAGAGTGATTCCTACACCCATGCTCGTCCCGTAATGGAAACATGGATATCGCAGGACGCTAAATAACTCAATCTATTGAAGTTTCAATACTCTGAACCAGAGTTCAGAGATCTATGTAGAATAAATTACGGCTTATTATTCGTACGAAAATCTTTTTTTCATGGAATGAAAAAAAATAAATTTAAAATCAGCGGATAAAAAGTTAATGATTTATAAATAGAAGTAACATTAAGTTAAAATAGTTTGATCCTTTTTCTATACTAAAAAGTATTTCTAGATATGAAATTTTATGACATTACTTGGAGTTATTTTTCAAACCGAATCCCGTATTAAATACCAACGCACTATGTATCACATAAATATTATAGTACTAATATTAAATTTGTTGTAAGAAATCTAATAACGAATTAGCGTTACTGTTTCTTAAGTCTAAAAAAACATAGAATACAGGGTTTGGGTCTGCATTAGATTATAATAACATTTTCAGCACACCAAATTTTAATCACGTCTCAAAACCTAATAAATGCTCATATATTCTGTTTTTTTTTAAAAGATTTTTATCCATCAAATTCCATTTATTATTTAAACATTGTAATTTTCTTTTATATACGAACAATTTTCTTTCAATAAATACTTCTTAAAAAAAAGATAAATAAAGCGAAATCGCAGAATTGGTGTTGGTTAAGGAATCACGCAGGCGGAGTTAGGCGCCATGTCCACAGTTATTTATTTTATAATCTCGACGTGTTTGAACGGATAATCGATTTGGCGAAGACATTTCAGTCAGTACAATACAATAGTAGGGGGGAACCATATCTGTCATATGTAATGTCCCCGTCCGCGTACGGGTCACAAATGGCCGCGGCCGGTGGGACATGCGACATGCACATGCCACAAATGGCCTCGGCCGGTGGGACATGCGACATGCACATGCCACAAATGGCCGCGGCCGGTGGGACATGCGACATGCACATGCCACAAATGGCCGCGGCCGGTGGGACATGCGACATGCACATGCCACAAATGGCCGCGGCCGGTGGGACATGCGACATGCACATGCCACAAATGGCCGCGGCCGGTGGGACATGCGACATGCACATGCCACAAATGGCCGCGGCCGGTGGGACATGCGACATGCACATGCCACTAATGGCCGGCGTTAGGGCCCCATCACGAGTGGACGGATTACTCAAGACATGATCGGTTCTGACACTCCGCGTAAGGCATCGTCCATCAGATACAAGAGTCTTACAAGATTTCACCCAAAACAATAAAATGATTAATTTTTATGCTGTAGTTTGTTTGATTAATTTTTCATAATAATTTTGATAGGGTGGGATTAGAAAATTTTCATCTAATTGCGACGTTCATTTTTCATAATTTTCGAGGAATGGATTTCTAGGGAATTTCACCGATCTGCTTGCGTAAGCGATTTTTTATTTTCAGGTGAACAACTCCATCAAGTTAGCAAATTTAAAACATGATTTTTTTACGAATTTGTTTGCTATACAATTTGTATACGTGTTGACAAACGCGCTAGTTAACTAAGCCTATTTTCTTCACGAGTAATGACAATACAGAAAAAAATACTCCTCTGCATGATATTTTATGATTAGTTAAAGTTAAATGTATAAATGTTAAGGTTAAATGTATTTATAAAGACTGACATTAAATCTGAATAAAAAATATCTGTTAGTTGACAGGTGGGTAATTACTTCAAACAAACAACGAAGTTACGTCCCATTATAAAAGGACTTCCTACAAAGAGAGTACCTCTTTTAAGCTTGTTGACAGAAGATAATCCCTTTACAGCTGAAAATGAAAACTGTGATATAAAATAAAGCACATTTACCTACACACGTAATATAAATTCGTCACACACATTAATACAAAAAGTAAAGATACTTTTGAATATGGAAAAAAACTGAGTTGCATAACGTTTACATGTCGACATAATTATGTAATTTGTAAGTGGCATATTCTTGGCAATTTTCAAAGTAAAATGCAATTCACATAATATTAACATTATCAGATTAACATGACGAAAATTGTATGCTGATCGGTACACCAAACTCTGTAGCAATTATACGGTAAGAATCGGATACCTTCTTTCATTAAGAAAGCAATCAAAATTTAATATGGCAAAGCAATTATATTTTAATTGAATACGTGAGGAACATTTAAAAATTTAATTATGTATTAATAGTAATGTACATTGGTGAAAATAATTATTATTATCGTCAAACAGAATATCTGTAGAAACGTTTGCACAAAGATTACATGAATACGTAATAAGGTCATTTCATGCCTAACAATACGAATACCTATACTATTTATATCTCGGAGCAAGTTAAGCCTGTACCACCTAAAGCAAGCCAGCTGCAGCGTTAGGCAATTGGGTGTTTTCAAAATGGTTTTCTGGATTTATTGACAGCCACAAAACTTCAAATAATCATCACATATATATTTCACACCGTAGATTTATTCTTTCTTTTAGTTTCAAACTATTTTTTAGGGATATACAACGTTCGAAAAAAAAAATGGCAAGCCATAATTTGTGTATTTTTTGTATCAAAACCAAAATTAATATTTAAGAGAACATTGAATTCTAGGGAATTATCGGGCCAGTTTTGATTTTAGTACCTTTATTATTTTTCCGTAAAAAAATCCCATTCTGCGGACACATTTAGTGAGCGCCGCTAACATGGTTCTATGTTCACAAGTACAGGGCAAAACACGTTTTTTTTCTAGCTTTGGTACGCTCCTTAAATTTACAGAGTATTTTCAAATCAAATCAGAGGGAAATAATTGATAGGACGGTGAGAAAGTTGGTGCATTTCTGCGGAAATTAATTAGTTCCCGCTCAATTGTGAAGTTTCCCGCCCAACTAACTGCACGAGAAGTGATCTTCCATCCTCCGAGCAATCTGACAAACTTACCTATCTTCCTACCTTCTTCTATACAGGAGGGGGGCATTTATTATGGATTACGGGACTTACTCTGGGGCTGCGACGCCACGCGCGTAACCGGTTCATTTAAATAATCGAATAACGCATTATAATGCGAGTGTTCCATGGAATGAATGCTGAAAGAGCGGCTAAAATAGTATTTGATGCGTGTGTGCCTAGATATGGAAGCCTAGGGAGGCCGAAGAAGACACGACATGATCGAGTATAGCAAGTAATTGAAAGCGGGAAAGTCGAAATAATCGACGTGTGCATTAGAAGTGGAGGAAACGAAGTGTGCCAAGACAGAGCGGTGTGGCGTTTTATCTGCTTTTCTCTTCTTTTTTTTTTCACTTTCCCAAACGCCGTGATAATTAGTAAGTTAGCATTATAACACATAGTTAAAACTGATCGATTTGTTAATCTTTAACCATAATGCAAGACTATAATTGATTATGTATTATATTATCTTTGGTGTACTTCTATTCTGATATTGATCACATAATAGTTAAAACCGTTTGTGTAATCAGTGAATTTTTGACTGCTTTTTTTTATATTTTGCATTAAAAAAAGGAAACTGAACGAATACACTACAAAAATAATAAAAACAAACAAAGTAATACAAAACGTACTTGTCTAAAAACAACCAAAGACTGAATTAAACTGGCTTGGTGATTCAGTTCTTGGTGTTTGATCTTGTCGAAATTATGAAGATATACTGCACTTGGAGTATCAATGGAGTGCCCTATGCAACAATCCCTATTACCTATAATCAGTATAGCTATAAAAAATAACAATGGGATTTTTTTTACGTAAATTTCACATTTACCCCTATGGGAATCGAGCCCGGGACTACGGTAGACTACCGTGCTAACACTACATACGAAGACAAAAAATTGATTGAATAACTTAACATTAAGCGGACAAAATCTTGAATGAACTTAAAAAAGCTCGAAATAAACATATTATTAGTATGAGAATAGCCGTAAATTAATTGAACCGAATAATTCGATATTTTCCAGAAATCCCATCACTAATCTTTAGTTAAGCCGCTAGAGAAGGCTCTGCATGCTCGAGGCGGCTGAACCAATAAAAGAGAAAATATAAAACAAAGCCATAAAGAAAGATTCATCATGATCGGAACTCGGAACTCCTTAAGAAAAGTACCTACTTCAAACTAATATTAACATTGTTCATTTCTCTCTAGAAATGGTTACACCTAGAACATGATTTAAATTTTAAGGTACACGTGACATTAATGTAATCAAATATGCAGATATTTCAAGAGTACATCAAAATAATAGTAATACATTAAAGCGATTTAATTTTTGTTTTATTTCAAAATATATAAACATATAAAACGGAAATTTTTTATGTATCTATGTAAATCACAATTAAAAAGCCCGAACCATTAAGTTTTTACGGTGTGTTTATTTTATCAATTCACACAGTAATCGTCCAGCAGAGCAATTCTTTATCTTTATCGGAAGGCTATCGTCGAGTTATCCTTTGAATTAAAATCAAGCTTCTATGAAAACTGATATTGTATTAAATTTTGCATTAAAATTCTATTCAACCATTAAAATTCTTGCAGAGAGAAGTAGATTACCACAAAACGTGATAAACGTGGAAAGCTACGTGATGACCAAACAGAATTGAATAACACGTAATTACAGACGTATCTATATGTAGATATATTGCGGAAAATGTATTGCTATTGTGTCCCTACTCAAAAGAAGAGAATAAATCAATAAATCATTTTTTCCCCAAATGTACTGTTGAATTATAGATTGAATCAATAGCAACACCTGCCACTGCTACTTTTTTTATCCGTTATCCAAAAAAGAAAGAAATTAAGCAAAATACTTAATATCTTGTGTGAGAGGAAAATCGAAAATACAATTAATTTAAAAGGCGTATTAAACGTTATTGAAAATGGGTTTCACTTCCTTATGATACATCATGATATTTCAAAAATAATCCTATAATGTATAATATATCTACAGTATAGGGTGGGGTAAGTGATTTAGTGATGTTCGTTATTAAGCTGTATAATGTATCAGAACACTTAGCGTGAAGATCTGAAGGAGAAATCCTCGTTCCTTATCATTCGTTTACGTAGTCCTGAATCTATACGAAAGAAAATCTTTTCGGCTTCATACGAAAAAAGACAGTAAGGAATGGATAAATGAACGAGAATTTCTCATTACAAACTTTATGCTTGACCCTCGGTCGGTTATTTCTCTAAGCGTGTTAGCTTTAAAGCTCGGATAAGCGTTTCAGTTTGTCTTTGTTTAGATACTAGAACTGAAAGCTCCGGCAAATATTTCCTAATTGTTTCAAGTATTATAACAGAAACGTAAATAATCCTAGACTTTATACTTGTCAAATGTTTGATCAGTATTTAAGTCTATGTTTCTGCTTTAAGTTGTTACGACCGACGCCGACGGATCGAAATAATAAATGAATTAAGTTAATTTACAAGCGATTGATTAGCGAGTTTTATTACTATTATTATTCTCACACCTTCCGTACCATTTACGCAATTTTCCGAACAATCCGCAAAATTAGTGCACTATACAGGGTGTAACAAAACTCGTAGTACAACCCGGAAAACTGGTGAATCTGCATCATATTTGGAGTCGAATGTGTAATATATTTTTTTAATCTGAACTTGAAAAATTTTTTTTCTTCACATAAAAGCTTTCATAAGTATGGGAGATTAGGTAATATTGCACAATTTTTTATTAAAATGCGGTTTTTTTATTTTGTTTTCTTCATGGATAGTAATAATTTGACTAAATACATGATATTTGATAACAATTTTTAAAAAAATCGCTTTAATAGCTCCATCTATGCATTGATATTGAAGTTAACCCAGCCAATGACAGGTCATAAGCCCTGTAAACGCTCGAATATACATATTCCTTGAAAGAATAAATTGAAAGAATTCTACCCTTCTCTATAGGGATATAAAAATATAAAATAATAAATAGATATTTGTGCTCATTTACAACATTGGGAAATTAGAGGCGGTCATTAAATTTTGAACAAAGGCAAACCGTTAGTGGAATTGCAAAGCGTAATTGAAATTTGGTAAGGACAACCGGAACGTAATAATTGTGCAATATGTTAACTGGATCACTTAAAAATATTTTATTTATTTATTTATTTGACTTTTTGTACAAATAATTGTGTACATTGGCGGGTTTATTGCCCAAATTGGCAATTTCTTCCAACCAACCAATATAAGAACGTAGTGCGGGTATTTATCGTAAGCGCATAAAATATAACGACTTTGACTACATTACACGGATAGTAACTTTTTGTTACTGTCGAAATTGTCAAGGGATGTCTGGAATTTTTCGGGTAGCAACAACAACGTACCAACAAGTAATTTGTACCAACTCCATTAGTCTCTTGATAATATCGGATATTATTAAGACACTAATGGACTCGGTCACAAGTCACGTCTTTAGACAAAGAAACATTTTTGCATAGACTGTCGGTAGCGTCTACACGGCCCTAAAAGATTATTATACATAATATTATCAAGTATTATCTGCTCTGTTTTTTTTAGACTTCCATCCCTCAATATAAAAACATACAGCCCAACGCAAAATGGCGTAACACATTACAACTTTAAAAAAATTTCAGATCACGTTTACTAAAAAAATTATAAGCGCGAATAAAATCAAATAAACAATATTTTTTGTTTTACTTTGGACAAAAACACATCGTTTTGATTGATGGTTTTAATGCCAGGAGTTGATACAGTTTTTAACTCTGGAAAATTTATTGTAATGAAACTTTACGTCATTAGCAGTCGCAGTCGATATGTACTTCTATACAAATTTACATTGAATTTAGTTGTCCGGTATACATTGTAGGTACTGTAGTTTATTTTAATAGTCCAGTAAATATAAGGTTTTCGATTGCATTAAAGACACTTCAGTAAATGAGGGAATCCACTGTTTTCTAAAGTAATTTTTTTCTATAAACTTACTATTTAACTAAACAAAAAAAATATATTTAATATTTTTTTATAAGTTATTGATGAAGATTCGATTTTTTCAAAGTTGCACAATTCAAATACACGCCTAAATACCTCTTATGTACTAAATGCGTCATTTTTGCAGGAGTGACGTCATAAAACGGGTTGTTTAAGGCCATGGTATTTCTCCAGCCAGTAACAAAACTGTCAAAAATCTATGCAAACTGACGCGGGAAGCACAGATAAAATATACCGTCGACTCAAATGTCATATACTGTTAACAGTATGTTCTAGGGAGACTGCATGGCGGCCATCTTTTTTGCAATAGAAGCTTGTATGTAGATTGTATTCCATATTAAAATGCCATGGAACGCGGGCTACGGGGGTTTTAAAAACGGAAACCGGAAACATACACTTAGATACAAGGAGTGACGTCATTGTTTAAGATTTTGAATAATGAATGCTATTTTCAACATTTTTTATTATTTTTGCGTGCCGTTTTTGGATATTTCATCCACTTCAAAATTTTTAAATATCGCGTCTACACGAAAGCATTTTTAAAAATTCAATTCGGGTTAGCAGTGGATTTCCTCATTGGTTTAATAGTGTTGCTATTTTACTAATCATTTTTCGAGTTTTCGATTTTTTATGGGTGTTGAATCTGAGACATACCTACCTAATTTTCTATTTAAAGATTTCTATGGTGAAAATTTTTATTCAGTCCAAAAGGGACCTTATAATAAAAAATTATGAAACAAAAATTTATT
>JAGVSP010001156.1:0-53464 GCA_022494985.1 Micrasema minimum
GGTTTTTTTTACTAATTATTAAGCTGTGTTGAAAAAAGGAAAAATGAAAGTAGACGAAGGGTTTTGAAAATGCGATCTCTCAGGCGAATGTGGGGTAAGACATTATGTAGGTGTAAATATCAAAATTAGACAGAGTGAAAAGGCTGTAGGTTTTATCGACAAATTAAAAAAGGGGTTTGGGAATTTTTAAATGAAAGGACCCTGTGTAGAACCCGGAAAAGGCGGAAAAAATGGATGCCCAATACGTCAAGTTGGAAAGGGGCCCGTGAAAGTCGAAAAAGGGGTTTTTGTATAAGAAGAAAAGGAAGTCGCGGGCAGGTTAGGGGTTTTATCTTTCTGTACCCCTCCCCAAAATTAGGGTTATTATTATTAAATCAAATTTTGTCCTTACTTTTTTCGTTTATAAATTTAATAAAAAGATTTTATTCCAGTTATGGAAAATAAATTTTTTTTTTTTTTGGCACTTACTTACTGATTTATTAACTCTTTTTCCCCAAGCTCTTTATTGCATCAAATCTAATTGCGTTGCATCATCATAATCTCCGCAATTAATGAATATTTCCTATTTTAGTTCGTCTTATCTTTTACAATCTCGCTTGCCATCAGCTTCTGTATAGTACGTTCTATTTATAATAATAATTTATGCTATTATTTATACTCGTCTCTAGTAAGCGGGGCCGTCCATCGCAATATACAAACATAAACATTTACATAAAACCAGAATAATAGAGTGACGCCAGTCAAAACGTGGTTATGATTCAACAATGCAACACATTTGCTATAGAAATTATTTAATATTATTCCTTGTCCTTAAAGAATTGTTTTAATCTTGCTGCGAGAAATGTCTTTTTCTACTGTATTTTTTATTATTTAAAGTCATCGTTAGTTGTATATTTGCTTTAAGGCTCCAGCTGAAATCATCGTTAGAAATTTCGGTGAGTTCATAATGATATTTTGGATTAGTTCACTGCCACGAATCTAGGAATAAATTATCATAAAATATATATTTCTATGGAACTATTTTACTAACGAAATTTAGATAACGATTTTTATTTGAATCATGTGTATTCTATTTCAATAAAACATAACGAGACGCCCTCATTTTTGCTTTTTTTTAGACTTTATTGTGACTACGAGTAAACGTGGAAGAAAAATAATTAGTAATTTAAGACAACATCAAATTCTAGAAATGACCGTGCCAGTTTTTATTAAATTACCTTACTGTTCTCAACAAAAAACATTTACTGACACATTGTGTGCACCGCTATCTTGTTCCCGTGTTGTAAGTATGGGGCAAAACTCATTTTTCTAGCCTCAGTACGTCTCTGAAAATGAGTAAAAGGATGAATCGTTTCTGTATACAGATTTAGGCGTCACCTAGTTGGTGGCCAATTGAGTAGTACAGAGTTATGTGGGTGCACAGAAAGAGAGTGAGTAAAACAGGTACTTACGTTTTTACAATGGTTTATTCACAAAAACTAACTACTGAATCTAACACTTAGAAACAATGATTTTATAAACTAATAAGGCTAATAAAACAATGATTTTAATGTTGAATGAATTCTCCTAAGTTGGCGGGAATAATGTGCCTTAAAGACGCGTGCGATGACGAGGGGAGCCGAAGATATTCTCATCGCAAGTTCGGCAAGTTCGTACGTGTTCGGCGGTCAGCGGTCGTCGGCTCGTGACGTCATTGTTGCCCGCCACACAGACACAAGATAGATTTTTTTTTAAATATAGTTTTTGACAATGATTAGTCTCTGATTCTCTGGTGCCTCTTCACAAATCATAAAAAAATAGTAATCAAGTTCGGGTGATTAGAAGTTTCAATACTGCTGGCTTTGTATAGGGATTAGGTTTGCCAATCATCCCAGATTGACAGGAGTGGAGTGTTCCGAATTTATCGATTCTGACCCAAAATATTTCCATTTTGTTGAAGATATCATGTTGTCGCAAAACAAAGTAGTGTGGCTTAGTGTTTTTCACATTTTCTGCGTGTATTAAAAATACAGTTTCGAATTTAATTTTTCACGACGACACCACCAACTTTTGTGTACATATTTGACACAATTTGTGTACATACGCCATGTTTGAAGTTTTTCTTATGCTGCTTAGCTACTTTCTTTATTCACGTAAAACTAAGTAACCTATTTTAACCTTTATACTTAACAGAATTCAATGTATTACTTAAAGTCTTCAAAACAAATCAGTTATGTAAGCAGATCCGCTCCAGCCAGATGTATTATTCATCCGCTTCAATGGGAATCATTTTTTGAATACACAAAGCAACTTTAACATTATTTTAAGTTAAATAAAAGGCCATTATTTACTTACTTACATAAGGATACTGGTTCATTGTTCAACATATCTGACCCTGCTCTTCAAAACTACAAAACAAAGCTCTTTGTGTTTCACGGGCCTAAGGCATTTATAATTTTGTGTTTGAAGAGTTAATAAGAAAATTATGTAGAAACAACGGCGTTTTTGTACTATCGCATATTCAGTTAAAATAAAATTTTTTAATTATCTGAAAAAATTCATTTCTAAAAATCAAAGAAAAAAATAGATAAGAGTGCACATCGCCTATAGCTACCCAATTAACATGGTTAAGTATCCTATTTACATATATTATAGAGATATATTCTTATATATCATGGAGAAAAATGTGTTTTGTAATTCCCGGAAATATAATTGAAATATGGTTAAAAAGGGCGTGATTGTATTTAAAAAAATATAGTTTAAAAAAGTGTGATAAGTTGCTTGTGTAGGAATTATACTAATTCAATTGTTTTCATAAAAATTTATACCTACTCTTCATTTTCAGTCTTTGATTATTACGACGAATTCTGAATCATCTCATTTACTTATTTTCCCTTATCTGCACCTAGCGGTACATTGGGCACTGCATTGGTACACCAAGTGCAATGAATCTTGATCACTATTTGTTACATCGAGGCTTTTTATTGTACCGAAAATAAATTGTATTGGAGCAAAAATGAATTTAGGCAAAAAACAATATATGAATTTGAGCGTGTTTAAAAAAAGTCATATTCCATAGATTATTTTTAATGTTTAAAATATTCAAAGGTATGAGAAATATCATTTATGTAAAGCCTCAGTTAGGCTGTATCGACTATGCTGCTATTCAGACTAGTTTCTTGGAATTTAAATGAGAACTTCCGGAAATTGTCTCTAGTAGTTGTCAATCTGATGTCTTGTAAAGAGCTTTCAGGTCACTTCTATTTTAGGATTAATCCGCTAGGAATCGTAGATAGAAAATTTTGTTCAAGTAACATTATATTTAGTATCAAAATACTACTAATATAACTTTCCCTTGTCCTTATGATGCATAGGGCACTGAATTATTACATCAAGACTAGTGTATCAAAAATTTATAACATGTAAGTAAGATACCGTAGCATACTGGTAGTGCATTAGGCTACCGTGCCTGAGGTCGCGGGTTCGAATCCCGTAGGGGGTCAACATGAAATATTTATTTACATGAAATTTTCATATTAATATTTCATGTGTGATACCTTGGACTGGTACTGAAGCGTAAGACTGATCATCTTGCCTTCATGTAATAAAATGATCAAGACACACTGCACTTGGTGTGGACCAATGCAGTGTCCTATGAACCATTGGGTGCGGATAGGGAAAGTAGTAAGGGAAAGTAGTAGTAGTAAGTAAGGGAAAGTAAGGGAAAGTAGTAGTAGTAAGATAATAAATTTTGTGCTTAAATCCAAGATTTCACATATTTTCACAAGAGAAAAACCACATTTAAACGCATATTTCACCCTTACACGGACAACAATTGTGCATAGGGTACTGCATTTATGCAGTCCATAATATTTATGTACTCTGTATGTGATCGATTGTACCAGTAAATAACTTATACATCTATTAAAACCCTAGATTTTTGCATTTATTTGTGAAAAGTGAGTGTTGCCAAGAGTTGGCGTCAAACGAGACAAATACAAACCCTTAGATCTAAAGAAGTTTATTAAATGATGTCAATAATAAATTTTGTGATTCCTAATTTTCCTAAATGCGACCATTCATTGATTGTTCCAGTAATACCGATGAAAAATCTTTTCTTTTTCTTTTACTTTCTTTCTTAATATATTTTATCCAATTAAGAAAATATTCGTATGTATCAAACGCACGACATGTTTTGTTTTCAGTCTACAATCTTAAAAAAAAAACGCGCTCTGCGCCTGAAACTATGCAATTGTACCAGCACGGACATTAAACCGTTTGCCTATATAAAAAATGTTTTTCATATTGAAATTGAAATAATATTATTTTTACCTCTGAATTACCAGTGATTCTTTCAATATTACATATCAATGTTTATTTCCATTTAAAAACAAAAAATGTTACTTCAAAACTTTAGCTTCTTGTGGAGATTCCAAAAAACTATGGAATATTTTTATTAATATTTTTTACGTTAAGAGCATACCACATACCACACCACGTGAATCGCAGCCGCTTCCCATACAAACGTATTCCTCGATTTTCTCTCTGGAATTTAACTTAAGAGTAATGATTTTTTCACACATTTTAGATTTCGACCAGCTGCGTATTTGCATCGTCTTATTTTTTCGATATTTTATTTGTTAAAGGAGATAAATAAATTATTTAAAAAATAAGACGATACAGCATCTGGTCGATATCTAGAATGTGTGAATAAACCATTGTTCTAATATTAAATTCTAGGGATAAAATCGAGGAATACGCTCTTAACAGTATTCAAATCTGACCATTTTGAGACTTGAGACATTTGAAATTTAAAGAAAAGCATGGATAATCTAGATGGATATTTTCTTTAATCAACAGAATAACATTCTGCGGCATCACGATGAAGAACTACGTAGAGGGTAATATCTCCCACAAGTCCCACACCACCATCAAGTACGCCATGAAGATGCTGTCCAGCTCCTCGGAGACCATCATCTTCATGTTCCTGGGGGTGGCTACCGTGAACAACGCCCACGACTGGAACACCTGGTTCGTCCTCCTCACCATCGTCTTCTGCTCTGTCTACAGAATCATCGGTGAGTCTAACTTCTATTAATTTCATTATCCAATAAAACCAGAGACATGTTAAGTTAACTAGACAAGCTATTTCAAAGAGGACTGTCAAAATTTTGTGTTCCATTTGTATTTTGCACAGAAACAAATACAACTATATCTTTCTTCTACTGTCTAATATATTTTAATCATTCTGTTTCCCTCTAACAAGTTGAAATTGAGACAATTATCTCAATCTGGACGGAGGAAAATAGCTTATCTATGAAGATTAATATCATTGAATAAAACATACTTTTAATCAATGCAATCTAGTTCATAATACATTGAATTATATCCAGATGGATCTTACCTACACCATAGAAGTTGATTGACAAATGCTTAGCAATTTTTTCAACGTTTGTCACCAGTGAGAAAAATGTCAAAAAATGTCGAAAAAGTCATCAAATGTAAAACGTTCTGTGAGGATTCATACTAATAGAACTTTCGACATTTGTCTTGTATGGTTATCAGATGATGCGCGAATGGGGAATGTTGTAATACATCAAGTGGCCTCTTAACCCAGCCAATGACAGGTCATAAGCCCTGTTAACGTCTAGATAATCCATATTCGTTTCCTGAGTTTCTCTGTCTCTGTTGAGATATCAATAATAAAAGAAACTCTGTTTTAACCTACTTACATTGCATATTTATACAAAGTCCTGATGGTAAGCAAAGGATGTTCCATTTATAATTATGAAAAACTTTTTTTTACTAGGTTAGGTTATTTTTCGATGCAATTTGAATAATTACACGAATGAAAATTAGAGCAAAATAATTTGTTGTGCATTTTAGATCACATGAAACTATTTTTTAAAACGAGTTCAGGTTCTTACAAAGCACCTCATTGCAGAGGAGAATGATGTCACAGAACACCCTGAAATAATTTTTAATATCTCACCAAAAAACAAACGGGCTTTATTTCAATCTTATCAAAATCAACAGTTATTTTAGCATTTTTTTACTAACCAAACGTTACAGAGCAGTAAAAACATCGTAAAATAAGTTATTTTGTTCAAATCAGATAACTGGCTGTTCATCAAACCATTTTTAGGTGGGTCTGTTATGTGTCATCGTTGTTATCCTGATGATAATCGGGACAGGGCGCGGTTTCAATATTATTAATTAATAAATTTTTGATTAGGAATTTAATACATTACATTTTTATTACTACATAAGCGTATTTTTACATTTTTTCTGAATAATTTGCTAGTCAATAAGCACTTGCAAAAGTAACGTATTAATATGCTAAAATGTATGTTCCTACAGGGCTTAGTGGATGCAATTTTATTTCAAAATGTGTATTGCAGTACGTCATTCACTATTTAGATAGGAATTATTATTAAAAGTGTATAGTTTTTTTTTGTATTATGATTGTTTTAATATGACTTATTTTATTTCCCAGGTGTTATAATCTTGACTGCTCTCGCTAATCGCTTCCGGCTCCATAAACTGAATAAAGTGGAAAAGTTTGTAATGTCATACGGAGGTAAGTACTTTATTCTCAAATCACTTTTATTATTATACCCTGTATCATACCCCTCAAGCCACAAGTAGAACTTTCTATACAGGTAGGTACTTAACCGTGACAAAAACGCCTGAATATAAGTGCCTGTCTTCATCTATGTTGACATCTTGTAATGAAATATTAGTTGTTCTTTTTATCACCAACATAAAAACATATAAATTAATATCTAGTAATAACATAATGTATGTACATTGTACATATATATAACATCATATACATGGAGTAACAAAACTCGTAGTACAACCCGAAAAGTGGTGAACCTATATCATATTTGGAGTCGAATGTGTACTATGACTTTTTAATCTGAGCTTAAAAAAAAAAAAATTAAATGCTTATAAAAACTTTCTTTAGTACCTCAGATTAAGTAAAATTGCAAAAATTCTTATTAAAATGCGGTTTTTTGTTTTATTTGTGGATACTATTGATTTTACTTGATTTTGCGAATGTTTATAAAAAAGGTCTTTACGATGGTTCGGTCATGTAGAGCGAATGGATGATGAAAGCACGGCTAAAAAAATATATGATGCGACTGTGCCTGGATGTAGAAATCGAGGAAGGCCGAGAAAGACATGGCATGATCAAGTAAAACAAGTGCTTGAAAGTGGGCATGTAAGAAGTCGGAATAATCGACGTGCGTGCATGAGAAGATGTATGAATGTGGAGGAAGCAAGAGAAGTGTGCCAGGACAGAGTGGTGTGGCGTTCTATCCTCTCTGCCTACCCCTTCGGGGAAATGGCGTGATGGTTAGTTAGTTATAAAAAAAAAACTACAAAATCGACTTAGACAAATTTGACGTAGATTCACTGGATTCCCGCTTTGACATCGTGTTTTGTTGCACTATTTATATCTAAACGAAGGAGAAATTTTAACTAATCATTGGAACCAAAAACGCCTATCACTTTATATAGTACAAGTAGGTGTACAGTGTACATGGTGAGTATAAGATCCCTTACACTATAGAATACTGGAAACTTTACTCTTTTCATTTAAATTTATCACCGCACTCCATCTTAGGGCATTGAACGCTGAGATTGAGCGGACAAAAGTTGAAGAATTCTTAAAAATATCCGATAAATTTTAAAAACCGTCTCAGATAGTTCAACTTACTGTCTAGCCGTTAACGTTTTCAATTATTAAAATAAAACCGGTCATAGTGGCATGTATAAATTCGTGTTTTTTTTTGAAAATATTTTGTACTTTAAAATGCATACATAAATAAATGGGTGCCATTAGCATAAAATCTATAGGTAAACAAAACCATTTCAATTGTTTTTTCTCTATGCATAGAAGCCCAAAGCGCCAACGCAAAAAAGTTTTTGTTCTATTATTTTAAAAATAATTAATTCGTGATATTATTACTGTTTTATTTTTTTATTTTTTACTGGTTCTTATTGGTTAGCTACATACCTTCATGCTATCAAATTGATCGAAATTCGTTTAAAAATATTTTCTGTTTAGTTAAATGCAAAGCTTTTGCAACATAAGTATCATATTTTTCCTGGAATCGGGTGTTTAACGCCTTTTAACGTTCCATTAAATCCATGATTACAACACCATGGACATGTGTTTTATAATCTGGACGGGCACTTGTTTTGAATTATTAATAAATATGTGAAATATTTCCAAAGCATTTAGTTACTTGTAAATTATATTATATTATTTCTAATAATTATTAAGCGTTGCTGGGTTTTATTTCAATTAATTTGCATATCATTTATTTTAACGATCCTAAATAGTGTCTCGTTAACCACAAACATTGTCTTAATTTGAGTTTTTGTTTTAAATTTAACGCTGGTTTCAGACACTCGTCTTCATTAAAAATGCTAGAAAATACAATAAGTATGGAAATTGTAAGATTTTTTTACGAAGAGTCGTGAAAATATCGTTTTGAAGAATAATAATGTGGCTAAACTAGATATGTGAAGATTTAATTTATTCCATTCAGAGTAGAGTAGGCATTCTTTCCCTGTAGCGAGCTCCATAAACCTATTTTACTAACGACATTTTTAATGGATTTCCTCAGCAGTTGGTCCAAGGCTCAAGACAGATGTAGCGAATATAAAGAATACGTGTGCTTCCATACATATCAAGTAGTATTATATATTGTATTGTATGTGGTCTTGTTGGCGAAGTTTAATGTACACAATATCAGAACGCCATAACGTTTCTAATAATATTATGCCAAATTTAACTAATTCTTTCAGTAGAACATGTGCTAAAAAAAAAAAAACAATAGAATTTAGAGAATTTATTTTACAAAACATATTTGTTTGGGTCTATACCCGTGGTACTAAAATGAACTAATAGATATATAGATATCCAAATAATTATTTTTTAGGTTGTAATAAAGACTAAGAGAAAAACTATGTATGATAGGTGCACTAATGTCGAAATTAGAACAGAATGCAAGGCTGATATAAGCATTATCGACAAAATTAAGAAAGATCTCTTACGATGGTTCGGTCATGTAGAGCGAATGGATGATGAAAGAACGGCTAAAATAATATATTTATGATGCGACTGTGCCTGGATGTAGAAATCGAGGAAAGCCGAGAAAGACCATGATCAAGTAACACAAGTGCTTGAAAGTGGGCATGTAAGAAGTCGGAATAATCGACGTGCGTGCATGAGAAGATGTATGAATGTGGTGGAAGCAAGATAAGTTTGCCAGGACAGAATGGTGTGGCGTTCTATCCTCTCTGCCTACACCTTCGGGGAAATGGCGTGATGGTTAGCTAGTAAGTTAATAATATATAGGTACATTCTACAAAATGAAACAAAAACTTTTTTTCTTCTTTTACTACTTCATAAAAATATGTTTTAAGTGGATCAGACATAAGTTTTTGTAGTTTTTCAATGTTTACGGGGGTTTGTTAGATCTTTGTGAGTTACTTATACATGATATGTTAAAGGTAGTGTATCCTGTTTCCATTTAAGTCGGAACATTGACCCACCAGCACCACGCTGGTTGGCACTTCCCCATTTCGATTTACTTGGCGCCAAATCGGCGACGCGACGTTACGTTATACAATACACAAATGTATTATGGACACGTACCTACCACGTAGATATATTCGCTTTGTATTTTCGTATCCTTTATGTCACTGTAGAAACTCACTTGATCCAAGTCATCGGACCAACTTTATGTTTTTTATTTTTGGATTTTAAAAATTTGTTTTGAAAGTGGACGTGTTAAAAAGCCGGAATATGTATGAATGCTTTCCTCTGCCTACCACTCCGGGAAAGTGGCTTGATGGTCAGTTAGTTAGTTATTTTAACATAGGGGTTTTATTAATTTCGGCCAAATTTTGTATATATGCTACGTAATCGCTACGAATCGAGAATCCACCAGCGAGTTGAAAGCTCCCATCTTTGCATTGATATTGAAGTTAAGTATTTATTAGCAAATTACTTTATTTTTGTAGTTAAGATTCTTTTGACGAGTTAAATTAAGTACTAGTAATCGCCTAATCGCCACTCTGCAATTTATTTTACTTATATTTAGACTGATTTTGGAAAAAAAAATTCTACCTCATCTCTGTAGGGATATAAAATAAAAATATATACCTACTCCCGTCTTGGGATAAAATCCAGATTTGTGTACAAGTATTTGAACACGCCCAAAATGTTAAATAAATCTTACTTCAAAAAACAATAAAAATAGAGGTATTGAAATTTTTACTGCGTTGTTGACCTGTTGGTCAAGACACCCAAACATTACCTCTGACTTCAAAATAACCATTTTTAATTTATTGTTACACCATAAGCTACACTATTTTACACTGAAAAATTTTAAAAAAAAAAATTAACTCCGACACGTTTATCTTGAACAAATCGAAGTCAACATTATTTTTTAATTTTTAATGTTTTTCTGCCCTTATTTATTTATTTAAAACTTCATGTACAATTACATAGCAAAAGTACAAGGGCGGGCTTATTTCTTTTAAGCAATATCTTCCAAAGAACCCTCAGTTATTTAGTGATGATTTTTATTGTACCGAGTATTGGTGGAAAGACACAGCTTTAAAATGACATAGCATTACTTACAAGATTAATATACTTACTAAAATATGACTGGGGAAATGGAAAAGAGGAAGGAAGGAAAGGGATAGGGAAGAGGATAAATGAAGGATGTTTTAGACTTTAGAGGTTTGAAGAGAGGTAGTTATGCTTCAGACGTTTCTTAAAAACAAATACGGAGGGCGCATCTTTTACATCCCGTGGTAAATCGTTCCATAGTCTTGCGGCCTGGACAGTGAAGGATTTCGTAAAAAAGGAAAGTGTGATGCCTATTATACTTATTCATTGTGTTGATATAAAATTTGTTCTAAAATTCCCAGTTTAAGTCCCATAACTCGTGAAAATATAATCTTAAGTTTGTATGGAACAAATAAACACGTTTTTAAAAAGTCTCATGACTGAATTTTTTTTTTATTTCTGTAATCTCAATTTTTTTTTTCAGGTTTGCGTGGTGCAGTAGCCTTTGCCTTGGTGCTTCTCATTGACCCGAAGATAGTGCCATCCCAGCCCATGTTCGTGACGACCACCATCGCTGTCATCTACTTCACAGTTTTCATCCAGGGGATCACCATCAAACCTCTGGTCAAAATCCTTAACGCAAGAGAGCGGAGAAGAGAAAACCTACCATGAACGAAAGGATACATGAACGGGTTAGTACTTCAATATACACACATACTACTTTACTTTACTTGACCTTATTATACTTTGCTTTATATAACTTATTATTTGTAACCAGTTTTTAATCAAATTTATTAGTGTGACAAATGTTTTTTCGATCGAAAAATTATCTTTTTTTTTTTCTGTTGTCCGTGTGTCAATTGAATTGTCCGCCTCGTAGCATAGTGGTAGTGCATTTAGCTACCGTGCCTGAGGTCGCGGGTTCGATTCCTGTAGGGGGGTCAACATGAAATATTTATTTACATGAGATTTTCATATTAATATTTCATGTGTGATGGACCCTGGACTGGTACTGAAGCGTAAGACTGATCATCTTGCCTTCATGTAATAAAATGATAAAGATACACTGCTGCACTTGGTGTACCAATGCAGTGCCCTATGCACCATTGGGTGCGGATTAGGGAAAGTAGTAGTAGGAGTAGTCAATTGAAAAATAACATAATTACATTTAATGAAAAATTTAATATTTTGCATAATTCTTCGTCAGCAACAAGTAATTTGACATTTTTCCCAAAAAATATGTGTTTATGATTTTCCCGACATATTTTTAACTATGAAGATAGTTAAAATTACAAACTAATATGATAAAAACTATTCCAGCCCTAGATATATTTTTTAGATAGGAATCATGCTTTTTATGTCTTGTTTTCGTTGCTTATTTTACCAGCATTGTATCAGCAAAAATAATCAAATTACTAATTCAGCTTTCAATGCATTCCACAGTTCATAGATCACATGATGGCGGGAGTTGAGGACATAATCGGCAAACACGGCAACTACCACATCCGAGACCGGTTTAAGCGTTTCGACAACAAGTTCATCAGGCCCTTCCTCTTGCGGAACTACCAGGGAGCCGAACCCAAGATCCTCGAGACGTACTCCAAGCTGGCCATGAAGGACGCCATAGAATACATGCAGAGGAACGCGTCCACCATAGGAAATATCTCCGGAACTGAATCCATGTCCGCCATATTTAGAAATTATACTGGCAATCTAAACGGAAGGTTTGTGTTATCTTTTTTCCTTTATATTGCAATGTTTTTAAAACCCAATTTGTATATTTTCAATCACAATAAATTATTTTCAGTAATTTGTAGGTACACACATATTTATATAGACAGGTATGTAGGTAGGTACTGGATAATACTTCGCAAGAGTCTTGAAACGACTTCCTTTTGGTGGCGCTTATATAAGAACGGAGAAATAGCTTAGAACATTCCAGATACGGTACACAGAAATTTCTAGTAGTTTCCACAGCAATCCAGAGCCTTAATTTACTTTTTTTAGATAGAAGTTTTTGATCCATTTCATTATTTCTGATGTATTAAATATATGTTTTTCTTGCAACATTTCAGTCCTAGCTTCAGTCAGTTGGACACCTCCACCTGGAACATCGACATGCAGGAGCTAGAGTACAACCCGACTAAGAAGGACCTCACGGACGCCCGCATTCACCACCTCCTGGCGGAGGAGCTGTGCAAGCCGTACAGACGAGTAAGTCCTTCCCTTCACTGCGAAGCTTCTTCTTAGACTAGGGAACTGCTTCCCTCCCGACTTTACCAACTTTATGTGGCTACATATATTTCTATTTTGATTACGCATCCTAAAGAATTATCACCGCCTTTCGACTCTTGGCCTTTTGAGGTTTTGTCATAGCTGAATGCTATCGCCATTTAGTGTTTCACAATTGCCAATTTCGGATGCTAAAGTCACCACACTTGCTGGGTTGCCACTTTTAACCATGTTAGTTAAATTAACGGTGAGTCCATTAAAAAATGTATAGTTTATCTCTTGTAGACATTAAGTTTTTTTAAAGTCATCAAAGTTCGAAAAGAAATGTGAAATTCAAAAATTTTGACAGTTACAAAATCAGCATGACAACAAAAATGCAACACATTAAAACAGTAAAATTACAATGAAGTTAATCAATGAAGGAAATCCTCAATCCAGCAGGCTAGAGGTGGAAACCCTAATCACACTTTATCCAGTCATTTATATAAAATCTTAACTGTTGTGTTTTATTAATAATTTACAAAAGTTCTGTTCTGACAATATTTATTATTTTAATTATAATCATTTCGTGTTGTCTGTCATGTCATGATATTCAGTAAATATACTGTGTTTAAAATAATCTGATTACTCTGTACATCTTGTTTCTATACATTTTCGATGTCGCTTTCTTTTCTACTGCTTTCTGAAACAAAGCTAAAATTCACTTCTATTTATGCTATTTTTGAGCACTGAAAAATACACTTCAAAAACTTTGTTTTGTCAATCACTGTGAGAATGCTTCTAACACTAAAGCCATTGGGTTTCCGAGCGTTCATCAGGTGACAAAAACTTGAAAATCACAGAGTGCCGGCGGGCTAGAAACATTATTTTTCTAATTTAAGTTTATTTTATCATTCCAACAGTTATCGTCTTGTAATGATAGTAAAAAGGTGAGTCCAAGATCAGATTTGGTTTCCATGTAATGGTTTTGTGCTTTTTATCTTGTTTTTCTGTACAGATGCTTTTTTCGTATTATTTATTTCAGTTTATGATCTTAAATAAAAAGGTTACACTTTCTATCCATGATCAAACTACGTGTTATTTTTTTAGAAATCTCAACAATTGCTTAAATAAATTATTATATGTATATGTATATTTATTATACTTCTTATTATTATTGTTAATAATAATTTATGATATCTGTATTTCGGATACTCCAACAACTTGACATAATATTTGTAGAACATAATTATGAATAAATAGATATTTACAAATCTATGTTCGTTGTATTTTAAAATTTTAAAAGCCTCCTATAACTTTTTTTGCAGTGTAAAATAAACAAAAACATTATTTGAAGCTTTCTTACACCCGCTTAGATAAAATAATAGAAATATTCACATAGATAAACAACAATGTATGTTTTGTAGGAATCTAATGTCTCAAATAACACTAAATGTTGAGATAAACATTTGTTAGTTAGACAAATTTGCACGACATAAGCACGGAGTTGAAAATGTTGATTAACGTACTTTTTTGTATATTTTTTATTAGGATATCAATAAATTCTTGACTATTTCGACACATATAAATCATTAAATCAAATTTAACTCAAAATATTTCAAAATTCAATAGTTCAACTACTCACCTATCAAGTTGATAAAGTTCCTGAGTACATAGTTCTTCAGTACTTAGACTTCAAACAATGTTCATAGAAGCATCTATTTATTTTCTATAACTATTTGCCTCTGCATTTTGCCACTAAAGGCCATTCTTCTTCTTAATAATTTATCGATAAGTAATTAAATATTTTGGTGTAACTTTTGTTTGATGCTGAAGTTGTTAACATTATTTGTATTGGCTGCTAAAATGTTTTCATTGTTTTTTTTTATTTATAAATTAAATAATAATATAAAAATATACGTAAAAACAAATTATTTTAAAAACACACGTAAACTTTAACTAAAGTTTTTCTAAAATAAACCGCATTTTGGTAATCAAACTGTAACATTAGTTATTTATTCGAAACAGTTGCAATGCATCCATGTAAGAGATGAGGTAGATTTTTTTCAAATTCAGGAATATGGATATTCGAGCGTTTACAGGGCTTATGACCTGTCCCTATTCCCCTTTTTAGCGAATATCCACACCAGGTAACATTTTTGATTTTGTATATACGAATCGAGAATCATCCACTAGCGCGTTAAAAGCTCCATCGATTTACTAGTAATTAATTTAACTCGGTCAGAGTCTTTATTACAAAAATAAAGTAATTTACTAATAAATACTTAACTTCAATAGTAGGGATATAAAATGAAATAGATACCTACTCCCGTCTTGGGATAAAATCCAGATTTGTGTACAAGTATTTGAACACGCCCAAAATGTTGTAAAAAATATTGCATTTGTTCAACCAAGGCTTATCAATCAATTTCTATTGATATGGACAATCCGTATTTTCCTATTTAAATGAATTTTTACATTTCTAAAACCTAATAGGTGTCTATTTTTAAAAACCGTATTTTTAAAAATCGAATTTACCGTTTACAAAACCGTTTCCAAAATCACTCGCATTCGAGTGGAGGTTGTTAATTAAAAAAAAATTACCGTTTAATGTGTATTTTGGGTAGAAAATAATATGGTTAGGCTTGACTTGTGTGAGGTTTTAACCACTTATCCGCTACAGCTCAAATAAATAATGTGTGTATAAATCATCCGTGAATAAAGGTTAATTTTTTAGATATTAAATTTAAACGAATCAAAATTTTACTCAAAGAAATTACCGCCGATTTATTAAATTTGTATAATTTCTGGAAATATTATATAATAATATTAACAAATAACAAGCATGCATGAATTAAGGACATTTTAAAAATTATTGTAAAATTTGTTTAATGAATGTGATTTTTATCCGGTACATGCAGTGGAACTTTATGGAATCATTAATTTGTTGTGTAAATTGCCCTTAATTGAAGACTTTTTTTACAAAAAGAGTTTGGAAATACTTTTATCAGTAAATGATTTAGCAAATTTAAAAAAATCTTGTCTGCGAGTCTATTTTTGATAAAAATGAATAATTAAAATTATTAGAACTTTTTTGAGATATTTTTTTTAATATTTGACTTTTTGTGAAAACAGTCCTCAATAATGATATTTTTATCATTTTAGTTTGCACAAAAATGATTAAAATATTACCACAAAGTCGTCAAACCGATGGAAAGTAAAAATGTATCCATATCCCCATATCTATTGATTGGTGTTGAATATACTCGTATTGCCTAAGGTCCAGAAAAGTAATATAATGATATTACATGGTTCCTTCTCCCTATACATCTGCATGTATGTGTGTCTGAGTGGGAGCATGGATGTATGCATGTATATAATGTATGCATGCATGGATGTATGCATATCGAAGGTGGAAAGGAAAAAAGTTACTGAGCGACATAATTATGTGCAAAGTGACATATTATGTGCAAAGTGACATATTATGTCGCTTAGTAACTTTTTCCTTTCCATCGTCGCGACGGTCGACGTCGACGAGTCGATACGTTGACCAGCAATATACTGGAGCGCTGGTGCGGTAACGATTACAGTAACAAAAATAAAAGTGCTGGTGTCTCTTTAGACAACATCATTGCAAAAGAGACGCCATGTTTTATCATTCGATTACCGTGTCATACTTATCGACTATAGAAAAAATATGACGCCATTTTCCATCTGTGTACAAAAAATATCTCATATTTATGGCGTGTATGATAAATTCTCTTTAGATAATATATCGCTTAAATGCGATATTTTTCTACTTTTATATATTGTACACATCTCCAGAGACGTCACTTCGCAATGTGAGAATTCAATGATTGTTCTATCTGCTGTGATTGGGCGGTTGGGGAGGTAGTTGTAACTAACGGCTAAAAAAAAGTAGAATTACTATTATCCTTAAGCATTTTAAACTTTAGCCAGATCCTCGAGCAGGTAAGGAAGAAAGTGTTTAAGACAACGTTACAGCCAAGATAGTGATAAGCAATAAAAGCATTTATAGCGTATAATATATGCTACAGGTAATTTCATTGCCATTATGTTATAACCTTCCCCTTTTCGCTTAGTTAAAACTAAATCTATTCAATCTCGCAGATTAAAAAATCGGTATTTATGTTGGAATTAAAAAATATTTAATAATCATAAAAACAGTTTAGGTACATGATACGTGGGATTTTTATTGTTCGATCCATCAACAAAAAAAATTGAGAAAATGAGCTTTATAGCAGGGCGCCGTAAAACTCACATTCAATTTTTTCCAAAGATACTACTACTACTAATTTCCCTAATCCGCACCCAATGGTGCATAGGGCACTGCATTGGTACACCAATTTCAGTGTATCTTGAGCTATTTTTATATTACATTAAGGTAAGATGATCAGTCTTACGCTTCAGAACCAGTCCGAGGTATCATACATGAAATAATTGAAAATCACATGAAAATAAATATTTCATGTTGACCCTCTACGGGAATCGAGCCCGGGACCTCATGCACGGTAACTAAATGGCTACCACTAACCAATTAATGGCAATCGTCCGTCTTCGGAAGACGATGAAGATGCGGCACTCATCAGGAAGGCAGCCGAGAAAAGCACCTTCTCTGGTGACTGTGAAGTCCTATACGAGACCTGCACAGTCGACCACATCTCTCGAGGCGGACAAAGATAGGACCATCATTATTCAATGTTCATATTGCGATTTTTCACCTCTTTGCGCGTTTTTTTGTGTCTTGCCTTACTCCAATTAGTGAATATGCATTTTATGGTGTTGGCTTTTCTCTGTTACGTCCGCCACTGAACTATTATGTCGTTTTGTCTGCCAGCACCGACGTCTCAGTTACTCCCGCCACGCAGTGAACGACCGGGACCTGAGCACACAAGTCAATTACCGGACGCACATGAACATAAGGCGGCTGGTTGGAGACAGGAAGCATCATCATAAGAGAAGCAAGAGAATGAATAAGGTTAGTCCTGATCGTAGAGTTCGTCTGTTTTTTACCTGGTACTTTTATACCCGGTGGTGACAAAATGAGAAGGGTGTTACAACCGCACTAGTGTATAAAACGAAAACGGAAACGGGCGCAGTAAATGCGGGTTAATGGAGTACCTACGGGAAAAATGTTTTTTGAACATTTTTTAGATGGTGATTTTTAGGATTTTTGTCATCATTATGTCCGTAATTAATTTTCAAAATATCATTATCGCGGTTTCCCCAAAACAGGTCAATTAATATTTTATGCGTCTATCAATATTTTAACCAAGTTTTGATGTAAGTAGCGCCTAACATAAAAGTACATACTACGTTGCTTCCCGAGGGCCTTAACCATACTTGCCTATTTTACAAGGCATTAGGTTCTCGGCGTCCTGGTCGTCCACTGTTGACAATTCGTCGGTAGTTTGCGACAGAGCTACGGGACTTGGACTTGGGAGGATGCACGGGAGCTGGCGGCAGATCGCTTGGCCTGGAGGCAGTTTGTGGAATCCATATGCTCCGCATAGGGAGCGGATATGGTATGATAATGATAATGACTAATTATGGCATTGAATTATGATTAACTAAAACGATGATATGTGTTACTATTAATTGTTTTATTCTATAAAAATAGAATTTACCTACACTACCTGGTTTCGGGAGTAACGTTCTCTCATCGACTGGTGAAGACACTAAATTTAAATACAGATGTTATTATTATTATTATTTAATATTAGGCGAGCAGCTTAAAGCTGATATGCCTAAATCGGACAGTTAGTTAGGTTTAAACTTGTCCAGTCCATTCTTAAACCCGTTCACACTATTCGCAATGACCAGCTCCTGCGGTAGCCCGTTCCAGCTATCTACCACCAAGATGTTATACAGAAAAATACAGAAAAATTAAATTGCAATACTTAAGAATCTTGACACAAGGGCAACGTAAATATTGATACATAGAAGTAATGGAAAAAATAGAAAAATCACATCTTGGGACAGTGGTGATGGTAAAATATTTTATTATGAAGTGTTACAAAGTGAATGCCGAATCAATCAAAACAAAAATTATGGCATTATTTATTTTTCAGGATGGAAAGCAAAACCACGTCAGCTTCCCCGAGTTCCAGCAGAATGGGTCTGCCAGACAGTTTACGCACGGTAAAAAAAAGTACTATAGATTAGGTACAGTCCACACTTTCTCATACTAACCCTCATTCTACCTGTTGTGACTATGTAGAGTTGGAGCATCCCAGCACACTCGCATGTACATGTCTACCTTTTCGTAGGTCAAGTAGGTATATTGTCAAGTACCTAGGTATATTGTCAAGTACCTAGGTATATTGTCAAGTACCTAGGTATATTGTCAAGTACCTAGGTATATTGTCAAGTACCTAGGTATATTGTCAAGTACCTAGGTATATTGTCAAGTACCTAGGTATATTGTCAAGTACCTAGGTATATTGTCAAGTACCTAGGTATATTGTCAAGTACCTAGGTATATTGTCAAGTACCTAGGTATATTGTCAAGTACCTAGGTATATTGTCAAGTAACTAGGTATATTATTGCTACTATTATGCGCAAGTGTGTTAAGCTAGTACACTTACATTATATCATGTGTGAATTCATAGATACTTATTTGTGTATTGTAAAAATATTCATGTTTTACGTGTTTCTTTATTGAAATATTCAAGGGAAAACCAAAATTAGATTAATGATAATCACAATGGCTTCGGACTCGTTTTAAAGGATAGTACGAAGGCTCATTGAACGATTTTCGGTGAGGTTTACAAACAAAATAAAATATCGACGGTGGAAAGGAAAAAGTAACTAGCGACATAATATGTCCAAAGAAAAATTTTACCAGTGACATAATGATTATTATTAATGTCACTTGGTATCATTTTTCTTTGCACATATGTCGCTTAGTAAGCTTTCGCTTTCCACCTTCGAATTATCTCTGAGAAAAATACGTCATTTCACGTGTTTTCAGTAAAATGGCTAAAAAAGTTGGATTACTGAAAAGAATAAGAAATAAACTTAAACACAAAAATAAGTAAAATGGTTTACAATTATATAGTGGCTTCACATCTCAATTATTGCTCTAGTGTGATATTTCTATGTAACAAAAAAGAACTGAGAAACTTACAAATTATACAAAACAAAGGAATGAGAACTATTTTAAGATGCCATAGACGAACTGGAATTGCCACTATGCTAAAAAAAACTTGAAATGATGACCGTAAAGCAAAGAATAATGTATAATGTACTAATTTTTATTTTTAAAGTAAAAAACAAAATGCATATTTGAACAAAAATTTAAGCTACAACCAAGACAGTCATAACTATGAGACTAGGAATCGAAGAAACTTTCGTCTCCCAAAGTATAGATTAGCGGGAACACAAAACAGTTTATTTTATAAAGGACTAAAGGAATACGAAAAATTGCCAGATGAAGTTAAATGTGCGAAGAGTTTAAATTTAGTTAAAAAAAAATGTGTAAAATATATGTTTTAAATAAGTATAGTGTAGTGTAAAATCAAAATAAGTAGTTTATAGTCAAATGTTTAGAAATAATGATATTGTAATTACTAGCTGTATCAAACTGTTTTTTTTATAGCTAAATTCTTGTTATTTTCAACAAATATTCAATTTTTTACACTATCCGTGTTAGAATGAAGCGATTATTTAAAATGCTTAACATTTTAACTTTAATTTAACAAGTTACGAGAAAGACCTTCGCTCCAGGACTTGAACCAAGGACCATCTTATTATGCGTCAGGTGCTCTGGCCACTGAGCTAAGCGACTAACTACTTTAACCGAGAAATAAACTAATACACATCGCAGCAATAACTAATAACAACCTCTATAGTCAACTACATGAATCCCAGCTCGATCACAGATCACTATCGACTCGGTAATAAGCGACGTGATAACGATGTCTTACCCATGGATGTTTAACGTTTTCGCGATCACAATGGAACACGCGTTAAAAGTTATCGATCGGGATTATTAAACGAGCGCTTCTAGTCGCGAGCCATTTCCCGAGATATATCTTATTCGCACATATCTTCATTCAATCTTTCTCGAGTGCCGTATTTCATTTAGCCGGTTTTCGGCAAGCCAAATATTGAGAAAAGCAGTCGAATTAATAAACAATCCGACAAGCGCGATGATTTGACGTTTGACGTACGGCCGCGATATCGCGTGCATCGGCTCCGCTCGGCTCAGATCGGCAATGCTCGGCTCGGCGAACGTGGTATGGAACGAATGTCATTGTGATCGGTCAAATCGTTAGCGTAAGCACGTGGTAAGCACGTTTTTAACTACGTCGATAGTTATCTGTGATTGAGCTACTGGTCCCGGGTTCAAGTCCTGGAGCTAACGACAATTATGTTCAAGTGAGTTCAATTAGTGCACATTGGAACGTGTAATTGTGGTTTTTCTATCTTTCCCAAAATATTCTTCTATCACCTCCTTGACATAAACTTTTAAATTAATTTAATGTATCACAACCCAAAAAAATATCCATTTATTTAATTTAGTAATTATTGATTGCATGCTTACTAATATCTCCCTACACAATCTTCTCTATTTTTTCTGCCACACTTGTAACGTTCATTTTTATTTACGTATACAAAACAATAATAGCAAAATAAAGTCCATTTATGTGTGTAACAATCAATAAGCTATGTAATATTAACAAAAATATTTAGGTATAATTTTCTCCAATCTCTATTACACAAAAAAATGGTTACCCAATATCAGCTATAATGACGTGTTTCTCTTCGTATAAATTAGAATAGATTAGATTGATATTAGATGATCTTTTTTAAATTATTACCAATTAAATCGTTAAAATTGTGTTGACCAGGAAGATTTCTGTATATTTACATTGGTGCATGGAATTTTAAGCAGTAAACTTTTGGCATGAGTAAAATCTGTAGCTGAGAACCAAACACCACAATCTCCAAAATTTTCGTATTTCAGGGGACGCATTTTAGTGGTGTTTAGCCGCAGTTTGCTGTATTTCCGTAAATTATTTTATTTCGTGAATAGTTTCAAAATAAAAAAAAAACTGTTCAAGAAATACAACAAATTGTGGGTAATCATTTCTTAAATGTTTCTTCTGAAAAACAGTGATTTTTAAAGTTTTGGGTCTTAGGTACAGAGATTATTGTTTAATACCTAATGTTTATTATTGATTTGTTAACTCAGTGTTATACTTAATTATCAATTTGGCGAAAATTTTGTTTTTATTGATATCAAAGTGTGCCAGGACAGAGAGGTGTGGCGTTTTATCATCTCAGCCTACCCCTTCGGGGAAATTTTATTTTATTTATTTAACCACCTCACAACAGGCCGGGAGGCCCAAGTCATAAACAACAGGAGAATAATCACTTTACTTCTCACCAAACTGAAAAGACTTTTTTTTAAAAATTGAAACTCCTTTCTGAAATATTAGTTAAAATAATAATGATTCCATTGCTTTCTTATTAATAAGAGTTGGTAGGCTAAGTTAATAATAAAAATAGATTTGGCAGAGAAAAGCAGAGAGCTATATAAATCAATGCAGCAGTCCAGCAACTTTTTTGATTATATACGAATTCATTCTCTATTTTAGATTAGTTACGTAAATCTGCAGTGTAGAGAAAAGGGCGCACATTAATCAGTATGGTGATTTTGTTCTCTTTTCTTATTAATACATAGTTGTTGAGGGTTAAAATTATTATATCTGCCCTAATATTATTTTTATTTAAAACCATTAGACCATTTTGTAAGTGTCCTTTCTGCAATAAAAAATATGAATGTGCCAAATCATCATTGTTATTTTTTGCTCTGTAATTAAAAATAAGCTGAAATTTTGTGACTTCTTCTTAACAGCACACTTAGAGCATGAAATTATTTCAAAATTATAATATCAACTGCAGCAATACAGGGTGTAACTTGGAATGCATTATAATAAAATGGGTGGTTAGGAAAATTACATTTATCACAAGAATAAAGCGAATTTTAAAAATGAAAAATATACATCCTCTAAGTCATTATCATACCTACTTAAATCCATTACTCGCACTAACATGAGTAAGTAGTAAAATTTCATAATACTATTCGTCGTTATGAATTTTCTTATACAAAATATAAATGGTTCGGAAAAGAGGTATCACAAAATTCTCAAATTTGTTTTTGTTTTTTTTTTTTAAATTATATTTCGCTGCCTTTGTATTATAATTGAATGTTCAATGAACCATTTGGCAAATCTTACAGGAGACGCTTCTTTTTAGTTATTACATTCAAATTCTAAATGATTCATCACTTAATTAGTTTTGTTTCGTATATATAATGACATAATGCACACGAAACGAAATAAGAATCGTTTTGAATCCACCTGTAAAAACAAAAAAAAAGCGTCTGCTTCAAAATTTGCAAAATGGTTCATTGAAAATTCCAGAACTAAGCGATTTGTCAACTCCTGAATCGACCATTTCAATACAATGCATTCAAAGTAATACATGGTTAGACATAGAGGCTGTGAACTTTCGCTTTCACTAATCGCATACCAATTCATTCAGGCACTTCATACCCTGATCTGATTAGCCTCTTCCACTCTATTCCTCTATTCTTTTTCTGCTTCTTTTCTGATCATGTTACTACCCTTCAGATTACACAGACGAAGTCCTGCAGGAAGTGGCTTCGGACGGACCAGAAGCTGCGGCACCAGGACGCTCGGAGGATGATGGAGGAATCATGTTCACCGCCAAGACTGCTTGTAAGTTATCCCAAATTATCTCACCCCACACTGTACAAAGTATTACCGCTGACACTTTGAAGGTGCATTAAACAACTTGAAATGAAATGTATTTATTTATGATTTACGTCTGGTTTCCACATTCTAGTGAATTCGAACATTCAGAAATTAAATTAAATATCGACAAATAATTAAGTTTATTTTAATGCCTTGACTGCCAATCGCGCTTTACCAGATGGACCAAATCACGGACACATTTATAATTTAATGCATTGAAATCTTATAAACAACCTTTTTTCATTTATAAATAAACAAAAAAAAATATCAGTAGAAATACCTTGGCATATCTCAAACTTTGTCTATTTAGGAGCTGCAGTCGACCTGTTCGTATATGTTCTTCACATTATATGCAGGAATAATTATTTTTAAATAACTAATAAAAGTTTTTGAAAATATACTCGGTACACTTCCTTCAATATTTATTTGGTCAGTTGTGAGCGTTTTCACCCTGTAACGGGCATCTTCAGAATGGTCTAAAATTTAGACAGCCTGAAAATGCCTATAAAGGGTGAAAAAAGCGCTAACTAGATAAATATATATACGTGGAAGAGTACCAAGTATTTTTAAACTTTTACTAGTTATTTTAAAATAATTAAATCAAGTTATATCAACGAAAAATGTATACTAATACATAAGTCTAGTAATTACATATTTATCAAAATAAGACGACGAATTCACAGGAGAAATTTATAATCTTTGGTCGACAATAATGAACATCTAGAACGAACTTATGAAACCAGGATTTTTTCAGTTTTTCAAATCAATCAATTGAAGTTTATAAACCACTTAATAATGTTCAAAATTCCACGGTTGATTGTCTTTACTAAATAAATATGAATGTGAAAACCATACTATTCTGTGTCATGGTTTTTATTTTGGTATTGATTTGTTTTGTTTTGCTCCTAACGAGTATGTGGGTGTTAAATGTTCTTATTATTATTTAACATGTTAATATCTGTGTTCTCATATTGCATTGAACGAGATTTTAATTTGCTCTGGACTTGAGCAATCTGGCTAGTGATAGTTAACTAACTTACTAGTATAGCAATCAGTTTTGTTTTTTTTAACATGGTTTACATAAAATTATTTTTTCTTTTCTTTTTTTTGTTGTTATTTTTTGACTTGATAACGTCTAATAAATCGATGAACGCCGGCTGCACACACGAAAAAGCATGACTCATTGTCACGTTCCGCCTGAGCCGAGTGTGCAAGCGAGAGCGCTGAACAAGCGATAGAGAGGCACGATCGGCCTTAGCGTTCGGTTTGTGACGCATCTATCTCTCTTCAACTCCATCGGCCGATGAGTCCGAATAAAAGGGAGACAGCAGCAGCACACAAGCTACAAAGTAAAAGTGAAATTAACGAGTTCAAAAAAATGATAATTTTATGAAAAAATTGTAATTTTCAATTAACTCCTGCTTTGTATTATACAAAATTATGATAATTCAATAATAATACTTCAATTCAATTCATAAAAGTATGCTATTTTTCATCAATGTTTTCTTATGACGTTATCACGTAAAATTATCGTCCGTAAACGACTTTACAGACAGCCAAAAGTTTTTTTTAAAATTTATTTTTACTTTTGTACATGAGACCAAACCTATAGTTATCAAATTATTTATCTATGATGTATTATTCAATTAATTATATGGAGAAGAATTGCTTAATAATATTTAACTTATTATTATGTGGATGTGTTCAATGTAGTATTTGTAAATTTGCCAAAATACAAGCAAAGCTTTTAAAAATTTCACTAACTAGTTGTACAGGACATACGAGTAAATATATTTATTATAATATTTAAAAATAAATGCACGTCACCCGAAGCACCTCATTTTTCGATATTTAGGTACTTGCAATAATAATTCTTGTATCCCATGCAAGGTACAAATTATACACATTTGTGTCTTTTTAATGATACTATTTTCTAATCATTATATTCACCATGCGAAAATTTGTTAAAATATAAGTTCAGTTATTTTATTTGTTTTTTTTTTATGGTGTGCTT
The DNA here is from genome assembly GCA_022494985.1 of Micrasema minimum. Classification (NCBI taxonomy): domain Eukaryota; kingdom Metazoa; phylum Arthropoda; class Insecta; order Trichoptera; family Brachycentridae; genus Micrasema; species Micrasema minimum. Next base: position 25,611 of record JAGVSP010001156.1, read on the forward strand.
AAAGTTATCTCACGGTATTTTTATTTGAAATAATTAACTAATTTACTGTTATTATTATACTATTAGGCCTCTTTAGATGGATAATATGTAGGCGTTTAAGCTACAGTCTATCATGAAAACTTATGGAACTATGTATTTTCTAAGATTTTATTTAAAAATTTTAAGTTTGCGAACAAAACAATGCAACCAAAAAGCAAAATTCTTAGTTTCGTATATGTTAGAAATTAGAAATTATTGACTGAGGATGCAAACGCGCCTATATATTTTATTATCCATCTTAAGAAGAAGCGAGGTCACGTGACCCGCTCCGTTTCTCTATACAAACATAGTCCTCGATTTTTTCCTGGAATTTATCAGTGAGGAGCAATATATTTTCCCGCGTTTCAAATATATCTACCAGAAGCGTGTTTGTATCGTCTTTTTTATTTGATAATGTATATTTTGAAGGAAGTAAACAAATTATTAATACCATATAAATACGTCCCTAGTTGATAGTTAAAACGCGTGAAAAAAATATTGCTCTAGTGCATAGGTTCCCAAAGTGGGCCACCTGGCCCCCCAGGGGGCTCTGGAGAGATCTGAGGGGGCCTTTTCTGGTTCTGGGGGAATAAGGGAGCCCTGGGAAGCAATCAGGGGGCCATGAGGTGCTAAAATGTATGACCTTATAGAATTTTAAAAATCTGTTATTACAGGATGTACATTTGTACATACGTATAATAAATATCATCTATGATTTTGTGATGTTTCAAATTATATGCGTACACATGTAGTTCATGAATCGACCGCTATGGGCCTATGATGGTTGGTTTACATTGTCGTTACAGCGTTCGCGTATCTTATTTATGACACAATAATAAAATGTATAAAAAATAAGTACACTACATTTTTCTGTTTTATTTAATTTAAAAAGGGTAAATTTCCAGGGGGTCTTGTGTAATTTTGTGTCTGAAACGGGGGCCACGGGTCAAATGAGTTTGAGAACCTATGCTCTAGTGTATTGTCCTGGGAGAAATCTGAGGACAACGATTGTAGGAAGGAACGGCTGTGGCCATGATATTACTGTGATGGTGCATATGGCTAAGTGTTGGCATGTATTACTTCCCTAAATATTTGAGAATAATCCTTGAGTCATGAAAGCGTTTCTTGTGTCTTCCTGTATACCGCATGGACTTGATGATTTCTCCTTCACTATGTAACTACTTGGTCTCTTCACAAATATTATCTCGAATGTTAATTCAGAACTGAACTCTTATTCCTAAAACACTTTTACATTTACATTTGCTAGAAAAATAACAAAATTAATTTAAAACTATTTAAATTAAAAAACTTTGTTTTTAACTACTTTTTTATAATTAATCTAACTCCTGATCGGTTTCGAGGCAACACGTGTCTCTTTTTCAAGGGTACAAGAATAAACACGTGAAAATTATTCTTGTACCCCTGAAAAAGGGACACTTGTTGCCTTGAAACCGATCAGGAGTTAGATTAATAATAAAAAAGTAGTTAAAAACAAAGTTTTTTCATTTAAATAGTTCGTAATGAATAACTACAAAGTGAGTTCTTCTAACATAAATTTCATAAAATTAATTTACTTCGTAAATTTATTTCTTATTTTCTTTTGTTTTTAACTTAATGTATGACCATTTTTATTGGGTTAATGTTAAAATCTTTTTCGATCTATTTATTAAACTAATAATTTAAAACAAGTTTAATAATGGTATTAATTTTATAACTTTCGGCCTTATCTAGATGGAAAATGTATAAGCGCACTGAGCAATTTGCCACGAAAAAACATGAAACCATGCATTGTTTCCAATTTTATCTTATATTTTCTATGTAAACTCTAAAAAAATTTGATAAACTTTGAGGAAACTGCATGATTTAACGTGTTCTCTACTCCACCACGTGACTCGCGGCTGCTTCCCATACAAACGTATTTCTCGATTTTCTCCCTGGAATTTAACATTCGAACAATGATATTTCACACATTTTAGATATCGACCAGATGCGTGTTTTTTTTTTAAAATTAATTTTAAAGAAAAAAAAATTGTTTCAAAAAAATATATAATTACATAAAAATACATAATACCTACATCCTAGATATTTAAAAAAAAAAAAAAATCCCACCAAGCATAGCCTGTTCGTGGGTATACTAAGTATGTCAATGTAAACACTCTTTCATGCAGCAATTTATTTAATGCACGAAAGATAAAAGAAAAAAAATAATAAAAAAATTTAAATGATTATGTTTGCATTGTTTTTTTAAATATTTTATTTGTTAAAGTAGATATCGCCGCCCTAGTTCTTGAATGTTCAATTGTGCAGGAGACGCTTTATTTTTGTTTTTACATATAGAACCTTAATGATTCACGACTTAGGTAATTTCGTATATATTTAAATTTTTATTTGTTAAATAGATTATCGCCGCCCTAGTTCTTGAATGTTCAATGATCCATTTCGTAAATATTGCAGGAGACGCTTTATTTTTGTTTTTACATATAGATCCTTAATGATTCACGACTTAGGGAAATTTCGTTTCGTATATATTATGACATAATGTATGCGAATCGAAAACCGAAATCGCGAACCATTTAGGATCCACCTGTAAAAACAAAATAAACGTCTCCTGCAAAATTTATGAAATGGTTCATTGAACATACAAGAACTAAGGTAGCGATTATATATATGATTTAAAAAAATAAGACGATGGTAACACGCATCTGGTCGATATCTAAAATGTGTGAAAAAATCATTGCTCTGAAGTTAAATTCCAGGGAGAAAATCGAGAAACACGTTTGTATGGAAAAGCGGCCGCGAGTCCCGTGTTGGAGTATGCTCTTAATATCGTTGAATGAAGGTCGCTCAGTACGTCTTCATAATATAATTACCATTCTAAACAAGGCTTCATGGAAAATCTGAACTTTTTAATTGCATGTATGATCCGTAATATCTTTATTTTTGAAGATATCTAATACCGGTTGTTTGTTCTCTTCTCTAACACTCCGTATCGGTCTTAGTTAAGTTCAAATTTTGTCTTGGGCATAAAATTTGAATTGAGATTCAGACCACAGCTGAGATTGACTTAACGAAGAATAACTTTGAAATAATAATGATCAGGTAAATAAAAGTGATTTAGAATGTGTGAGATGTTCCTGTTTGAGCCCTATTGGTTTGGGTGTAATGCAGGCAATGCATTTGGTAACTGTTTTGCTTTGTGTGACTTGTGTCACGGCCGCGTGGTGCAGGTTATATAGAAGACATCAGCCCGACTTCCTCCCACAAGGAAAACAGCAGCTCTCTGATAAACCAGATAGCCAACTTGCCCGGCTTTAACCCGCTGAAAGCGCGCCTGGTCAAGCAATATTCCAAGGCCTCTATGGGAAGAGATTCTGCCTACCGCCGTTGAGAAGTCTCTCCCTTGGAGGCGGGACCGATCTTCCTACAACTTTGGTATGTCCGCCGCCTGCACCTTGGAGTACCACAATGTCGTATTGTTTTCTTTATTCTTTGCGCATCTTTTCCCTTCCTTCTAGATCTATTGGCTTCTAGGGGCTGAAATCAAAAATGTCACTTTACAAATATTTTGCTATTTCTATCTACCTATGCATTTAATATAACCCCACCCTCTTCAAGTCAATTTGAAGAGTAGGGAATGCGCTCGTTTTCACGTGATATATTTTCGAACTACAAAATGGCTATTCAGAAATTCGTATTTCAGATTTCAACCTTGTTTAGATGGATATTAATATTTGGTTAATATTTTACAATAAAAACGGATAAAATATTAATTTTTCCGCGAGTTCATCGAATCTTTTGAAGATTACAAGAAACGTATGATTTAAACTCGAAGAAAATGCATGGTTTTATAATAGTTTTTGCCATAAAGTGTCTACCTAAGATTGCTCTAAGCGCCCACATTATTATCCATTTAAACCAGACATAATTATTAACCAAAGCAACTAAAATAATATAACTAGTATAGCTACTACCCAATGGTGCATAGGGCACTGCGTTGGTACACCAAGTGCAGTGTATCTTGTAGACCCCCTGCGGGAATCGAACCCGTAGGGTATAACTGTATTGCTTTAACAATATTATTTTGTTCTGACTATATTTCTTTATTTAGCAGAGAGATATTTTTCTGAGTAGGTACATTTAAGTTTTATTCAAGAAAAATTACGCTCGCCAATTTTTTAAGTGACATTTATGAATTCTGCATTTTTATGTTATATTACCGATATCTAGCTGTTATGGAATCATGTCATGTATTTTTTACTTAATTTAACTCTAATATATTATATTAGTCAATTATTGTATGTAATATAAAAGGAAAATATGATGGCTCTCCCCAAATCCAACAAAGAATTCTATACTTTTTTATCTAATTTATTCAATGCTAGCCTCATGTCTGCCTCACATTTAAGATACGTCGGTGGTTTCACTATTTTGATGCATGAACTAGAGAACGGTTATCACAAAAATTACAAAACAATAAATTGTGGTCCATTTCTCCTATTGATGTGCTTGGAGATTTTAATTGTAATGTTTTACAAAAAATATTCGCTTTTCATCAGCTTGAAAATAAATCGATGTTATAAGCAAATTCACAAGATATTTTCTCCAGAATCTTGTACACTCATAAGATTAGGTACCAACAAGCTAAAGTTTATACAATATTAGAAAATAAACTCCTTTTCTACTATCACAAATTCAATGACACATTTTTTTACGTTATGTTGCATTTTACTCGTATTTGATATTCTTCTCAGAAATGTTATGCCACATTTTTATAGGAATAAAATTATAAACAGTTATTAATTGTGCACGCAACTCCATAAAAATAATACATAATTAATCTGCTATTATCTTCCTAAACTATACTTTTTAATTTGTACATACATATATAAAAGGATTGTTACTTTCGACTTCGCACATCAATCTTTCTTCAAAACTTTATTGGCTAATATTAATTATTCATTTACCTAAACAATATAAACTTCAACACTGATTCCGATAGTGATTCTTCAGACTGTCAATGATTGTATTCTCCTCTCTACTACTACTATAATTATATTCCTACCATTTTCATTGAAATGATAGGATTTTTGGGAAAATGCTTTACAAAATAGTTACTTGCACAATACAGCCATAAATTTTGAACCTCTCGTCTAAGCGTAGGCTCTCTGTATTGATGTTATGTTTTTTTGTACTTATGTACATAATTTTTATATAACGAGATTTTATTATGTAAATTTCGTCATTAATTATATGGTAATGCGATAAGTCAAGTCTACCTTTTCTCTCGTTACTTCTATAACTAGTTGCATAGAAACAAATGAATTTATCGATTTGACAACAAAAACATGCATCATTTTAGGTGTGCTATGGTACAATATTATAATTCAAACTATTTATAATACATATGTAAACTTTTGGGCAGATTAAATTGACAATAAGATTATCAATGTTCTCACAAGAAGACATTTTTATTTCAGTGCCTCAAGAAGATATATTAGAAGAAGACGAAAGAAGATTATCCAAAGCATCTGAGGGTAAGTTTACTAAACAAATACATTTACATATATTTATAAGTGCATCACAATTATTATATTTCAGAAGTGACAAGACAGTCATGGTGTGTTAGCATAGACTTATGTAGACATGTTGTGTTACTTGTACAGATCGCTATACTGCGCACGACCCAGCGCGTGTCAGTACACCGACTGCAACAGAGACTCATGTAGACATGTTGTGTTACTTGTACAGATCGCTATACTGCGCACGACCCAGCGCGTGTCAGTACACCGACTGCAACAGAGACTCATGTAGACATGTTGTGTTACTTGTACAGATCGCTATACTGCGCACGACCCAGCGCGTGTCAGTACACCGACTGCAACAGAGACTTATGTAGACATGTTGTGTTACTTGTACAGATCGCTATACTCCGCACGACCCAGCGCGTGTCAGTACACCGACTGCAACAGAGACTTATGTAGACATGTTGTGTTACTTGTACAGATCGCTATACTGCGCACGACCCAGCGCGTGTCAGTACACCGACTGCAACAGAGACTTTTGTAGACATGTTGTGTTACATGTACAGATCGCTATGCTGCACACGACCCAGCGCGTGTCAGTACACTGACTGCAACAGAGACTTATGTAGACATGTTGTGTTACTTGTACAGATCGCTATACTGCGCACGACCCAGCGCGTGTCAGTACACCGACTGCAACAGAGACTTTTGTAGACATGTTGTGTTACTTGTACAGATCGCTATACTGCGCACGACCCAGCGCGTGTCAGTACACCGACTGCAACAGAGACCATGTTGCCTTGGAAGAGGGAAGATGAAGGAATTGCTGGACTGAAGCAGAGTGAGTTCCCATCCTGGGCATCCAACAAGGAGTATCTCGCCTACAATTCTCCTTCTGCAACATTCCTCGGTAAGTTCTACTTTTTCACTCCTAAACTATTTCACATAAGGCACTACATATATTAAAACTTTAAAACACCGATATAGTGTATCTTGATGAAAGCAAGAGGATAAATCTGTAGCTTCAAAAATATCACCCATTTATTTTTCATTGGACTTTTTTTATTACTTCTAAGGTTAATTATTAGGTACTTACGGTAGATATTGTAGGTGCTGTGTTGATATTTTACGCATAATTTATTAAATTATGTAAAGTAAAAAATGATTGGTAAGTACAGCATCAAATGAACCTGGACTCAGCCTTACTTAGGTTGAATTTATTCATGCAAAGGTACTAAGCGATAATGCATGAATAAATCATGAATAATGATAATGCATCAATGAATACTAAGCGATTCTTAGTTTTATTTAAAGTTATTAATGGAGTATGTATGTATGTAGATCCAACCTTAATATTTTTAATGATTTATTAATACATAATTTATACTTGTTGAAAGAATATTAAATTTGTATAATACATGTTTATAATGTTCCATTGCACATTATGACCATCATCTTAAAATAATAATAAAGTTAGTTTCAGTAATATATTCCATGTATCTTCCCTTTTCTCTCTTCTATTATTTAGTCAAGTAGATTCGTCCGTTATCACATTAGTAATGTTTTTACTAAAAATACATTTTTCAAGTTTTAACAATAGCATTTAATTTGAATTTAAATAATGTTGCTATTGAAAAGATTGTGCATTATTTTTTGTGACCCGCACTTATAGCAACAATTACAATCTAAGCACCGTAGCTATAAAAAAATATTCATTTTATGACGGCTCTATACATTGGTTTTTCCACGTTTCCAACGCTTCCTAAAAATTGAAAAAAAGAAAAAAAAACTAGCCCTGGACAACCAAAAAAAATAACCCTCTTAACTGTTGTTGGATCGTCTTTATAAAGACGATTTAGGTTGACACTTCGTGCCGTAGCAACTATATGTTTCTGTTAAGTTCCAAATAATCAAAATATGATAAAAAAGTGCGCCATATGCAAATTTTTCCAGATATAAATATCTAAATTCCACAATGGGCTCGTGTTGTAAAATAATCATTGTAAAATTTAGTCCTCGGCACGGGTTACTCCAGTGACGACAAATTTATTTGACCATTTAGTGGTATTTTTTGTAAATAAATAATTTTTTAAAATGTAAATAATTATGTAAGAACCGTTGAGAGCCCATTCCAACATTCAATTTACTGCTGGCTAGTTAGAAAAAATTTGGTTTACCGCTTTCTCCTATAGGTTTTGTGGTCTTTCTTCAGTCCAGCGCAACTCTATAAAGATTCCAATAAAGCCCGCTACACACGTAACGATATATCGTAGTGATTAATCTGTGCAAACCAATTTGCGCATATTTATCGATCGTGTGTATAATAAATCGTTGCAGATTATCGTTGGCGTAGTATCGGTGGCAGTTGCAATTTCTATTAGATAAATCGTTGTCGATTGCGCTGCGCAGTTTTATCGTCGCGTGTGGATGGCGATCGCTCAGTTCGCGCCTTTTTTTTTCTTTAAACACATAACCAGGCCTAATATCGCAAGTGCGTCATCGTCTTCCATCGTGGATGACATGTTTCTTGCGTGAGCTTCTGCGGAGAACTGACGATCGACGTCGATATCGGAGGCGTGTGGAGACACTAGGAACGTTCGATTTATCCGCACAGTCTGAAATCGCTACGATATGTCGTTACGTGTGTAGCCGGCTCAAAAGAAAAGCTGAAACTTTATGAGAAAACGCGACCATTTGGGCCGACTTGCATTGCTTGCGGTTGATGGAATGTATGACGGTTATTTTTATATACATTCATTGGTTGGAGTGGTGGTAGCAATATGTAGAGCCGGAATATAATATAATTGATGTTTGTATGTACTTGTACAGTAGCGTGCACGGCATGCTGTATATTAACCGCACACCTTTTCTCACTTTGCTTTTCGTTCCCTTGGATTGCGCATGTTAGGCGGCATCGCGCAACCTAAACAGGCCAAGTCTATCATAGGTCTCTTCCGGCGCGAGAGCTCGGGCTCGGCGGGCGCGGGGGCGGGGTCCGAGGGCAGCCTGGACGGGGGCGCGCGGCGCAGCCTCGCGGGGCCCGCGGTGCTGCTCATGGAGGAGATGGGGCACTCGGACCCGCTGGGCGCGGCCAGCCGCCCCGCGAGCATCATGCAGGGCCCCCATCGCGGCCAAACTAGGAGGGGATCCATGTTGGAGCTGACGGGGTGGGTAGATACCATATTTCAAACAGAGTCCCTCAGGACTCAGGATGTGTTGCAATATGTACAACCAACATAACTAACTAACTAACCATCACGCCATTTCCCCGTAGGGGTAAGCAGAGAGGATAGAACGCCATACCACTCTGTCCTGACATACTTCCTTTGCTTCCTCTACATTCATACATCTTCTCATGCACATACGCCGATTATTTCGACTTTTCACATGTCCACTTTCAAGTACTTGTCGTACTTGGTCATGCCATGTCTTTCTCGGCCTTCCTCGGCTTTTACATCCAGGCACACTTGCATTGAAACTTCTTTTAGCCGTTCTTTCATCACTCATTCGCTTCAAATGACCAAACCATCGTAAGAGCCATTTCTTAACTTTGTCGATAATGCTTATCTCAGCCTTGCACTCTGCTCTAATTTCGACATTTGTACACCTATCATACATAGTCTTACCAAACATTCGTCTGAGAGATCGCATTTCAACAGCATTCAGTCTAATTTCATCCTTCTTTTTCCAACACCACGCTTCACAACATACATAAGGGTTGGTACCAGTACTCCGTTGTGCACTGCCAATTTTGCTTATTTCGATAAGTTCTTATTTGCCACTATCGATTTTAAGACACCATTAACTCTGTTTACGGCACTAACCCTTCTCCAATGTCCTTATCCACATTTCCGTCTCTTGTAAACATACTTCCCAAATATACAAATTCTTCAACCTGCTTCAATCCGTCTCCATTTACCATAATATTACAAACGGTCATATTCACATTTCTTTCAAAAACCATCATATTTGACTTTTCCACATTCATTAACGGAAAATAATTTTTAATTATAACTTTACTACTACTAATAAACAGCACAATTCAGTAACTAAAAATGAGCTCTTCATAAATTGCTAGTTTTCTGTTTGTGTGTAGGTGTTATAAATACATATATTTAATCTGTTAATCAAACGAATGTTGTAATCACAATTATATTAATATAGCAATTTACATAGGTATTATGTACTTATAGTACTGGTACGTGGTCTCAAACTATTTATTTATTGTTGTTTTAAATATTAATTAGAAGAAGTATTTTGTGTGTTACTGCATATTACCTTTACCTACATAAATATTGTGTCCATTAAAGTTTAATAAAAATGAACTTTGGATGTATCCGTAATTTATTATTCTTCTTTGAAAATAGTTTGCAAATCCTGCTGTAGAATTTTAAATATTCCATTAGATACCTACATATGTACATTATTATGTATGTATCTTATCACCTCTATACCCCGTTGATGTTTTGCATAGTAAATTAATTAATTACTTGCTACCCCCAAAACACTTATTTGTTGGTTAATTTAAATCGATGTTATTTGAGTATATATATATCGATGTTATGTGAATATGGAGTGATTTATCTTGTTTATGAGATTTCTGATAGATAAGATGGAGCGGCGCGGCGTTTAGACAAATAGTAAAGGCTCATTTAAAAAATCTTCATTCTTCCACTTATTTTAATAGTGAAAACGCGTAAAACCATGCATTTTTCTTAGGTATTTACTCATTTTATCGGATATTTTGTAAGCGCGCAAACATAGTGTCAAATTTTGAACATATATATAATATATATTTCTGTGTTTTTTTATGTATACCTAACACATGAAATTATGTATTTTCCGCCGAGCTTATCTTATGTTTTGTTTATAAACTTTTAACGAATAGATAAACTTTTGAAAATATCAGGATTTCCTGACTCAAGATAACGCACTCGTGTGATACCCGTAAAACTAGGCGTTTACCTATCTTTTCAAGTTTTTAAATAAAATAACCTTACAATAAACTCGAAAAATAATACATGGTTTCATTTATTTTCTATGTAAATTGTCTACCGATTATCGGTCGTTGTACCTTCATATTACACTGAGAAAGGAGTTATTAAGTAATAAATAATACGTAAAAATTCCTTTTAAAAAGTTATAATAAAGGATTGTGCTAATTAGCATAGTTATGAATTTATTCGCAATTAAGTATTAGTAGTAAATTATTTTTTTAATTGGCTATTCCCCAGCCAATCGGGTTCGACATCATTTGACAGGATGCCGGATGAATAGTCAACGCGACAATCTATCTTGATAAAATATTTTAACGCCGCCGCCGCCGCGTGCCGAAACACTTCATCAGCCGAGGAAGAATTATTTAACTAACTAATTAATCATCAGTCCATTTCCCCGAAAAGGTGGGTCGAGAGGATAGAATGTCACACCACTTTGTCCTGGCGCTCTTCCTTCGCTTCCTCCACAACATTTTTTATAATTAAAAGTTTAGAGATTCTTTTATTATCTTTTCTCTGTGTTTTTTTATATAAATACCGGTGATTTGTCTATTATAATATTGTACGTTTTGCTGTTTACAGGGGACTTACTAGGGACCCCATAATGGAAGAAAAGTGCAGTCAGTCCCTTCCGGAGAGTGAGAATATGAGCATCAGGCGGGCCCCCCTGGCCAAGTGCACTCCCAAGGGACAGGTCCGGCGCCAGCAGACGATAGGAGTCTCCTTGCTGTCCAGCTCCTCGAGCTCATCTTCCGAGGACGAAAAGGACTGATTGCCGGCGAGGGAATCATTGATATAAATGCCGCAGGGACAAACAGTACAGCGAATCCATCCTGATTATATTATAAGTACGGTGTGATGGCACTTCACGTTTACACGAGACAAGAAAATTTGAGAAATTAATATTAGCAGCTTAAGCTTTGTTACAGCACCGTTTCCAAGGGAACGTTTTAGAACATTTCTGCCGGTTGTACCTATAAACATGCGTAAGTAACGCTTGATACGTGCGGAACATACAAAATATTACCTGATTTCTAATGGTTGGTTCCATATTATATACAATATCCGTTCGTAAGGTTTAATATACTAAACGGGTAGTATTCGGTACAAAATTAGATCAGCAAATAAAGCTTTAGTAACGCATGGTTTACTAATCAGGTAATTTGATATACTAATCGGGTAATATTTGGTACAAAATGTATGCAAACGATTTTTCATAAAACTGGACTGTACAAAAATGTACCTTTGGAAACGATTCTGTAGTAGGGCGTTATACTAGCAGAAATCTCCCGATTGTATTATCACCTGTAATGTGCAGAAAATGTTGTTATGTCAACAGTTTCTATGGTACATTTATGTTGTTATGTAGGCCCTACAATAATGAAGCATTGGTATAATTTTTTGTATCACAAATGACTCTTAAAATTAATGACACTTCAGACCGCATGTAAATGTCTAGACGCCATTATATTGTGATTCTTGTATAGGTCCGTGAAATTTTGTATTTTTTTGTCTTTTGAAATTGTTGGGTTAGAAGCATTTGACGTATGTATTTATTCTTTTAGTTATGCTGAAAAAATACTTTTACAAAAATCGCTTTTTATTTCGTGTAACCTAATCATTTCATGCATTTCAATACAATATTTGACTAAAACCTTAAAATGATTGTATTCGCATTTTTACAGTATTTGTACTTACAATATTTTATTTTATTGCTTTATTTTTGTAGATAGGTTTAATATTAGCTAATTAGGTTTATTGGATGGTACGTTTTTAAGAAAATTCACATACCTAGGTACATACTTTGCTGAACAATATTTCAATTTACAGTCCGATTTTTAATAACAAAAAAGAATTTATGTTTTAGGCTATTTTTTAATAAGTACTTCCAAAATAGTTGGTTACGTGTAGTCTCACTCTAGATTCTGTATATTGTAAATTACTGGGTTTTTTTTGCATTTCCAAATAACAAATTATGTGGTCCGGTAGAGACATTCAGTAAATTTTATATTTTGCCATACTTTTTGAACACTTCAAGCTGATGTTTCAGACAAAATTAATTTTCAAACTCAAAAGTAAATGCTGAATATTTTTACTATATAAACGTCCGTTCGTAACGGACTAATCGGGTAATATTCTAATGTATAGAATATAATACCTGATTAGTAAATCGAGCGTTATGTTTATAAAACCGGCCATAATAATGATTTCAAATTTCACGTAATACCGAGCTACCATTTTGCCATTTCAATTCTGCAATAATTTTATTGATTTGTGTAATGAAGATATAATCTTCTGGAGTAAATAGAAAACTACGATCGATTACGATTTATAATATTTAAAAATTTCAGATTTAGATTCCGTTTAGATGAGTATATTTAGGCGCATTGAGCCATGTTCGGTCAACAATTCACTAGCAAATTGGTATAACATGGGCATTGAAAAATTGCCACAGCGCGACTACAAAATGGCGATTGTGTCGGAAAATAAAGCATTCTTCAACCTTTAAAATGATGTAACTATTGTATACATGTAAACATATCTAAAAAAAAAAAGGAGACCTTTTCTTTTGGGGTTGCCATCGTTCATCTTCAGGTTTAGGTATATTATTATATTTTGCTTGTAATCTTCAAAAGATTTGGAGAAGATGCGCGGCTTCATTTGTTTCAAGAATTTCCACCAAAGACTGCTCAATGCGCCACACATTACCCATCTAAACAGATAAATATATATCATTATGATTCCAGGGATGGTGGACGCTATTATCGCGTGTAAACGTGCTTTGAAAAGAACGTCCTCGATTGGTGCTGTTGTGAAAAAAAAATACTTTTTTCAATCTGTTTTCAATATTCTCAAAGTAAACGGTATTTGCTCGAAATAGTAGGAAAAGTGAAAATACTTACATAGTTAGGTAGTAATGAATTAGATGAATATTGATTGGTCAGTTGGATGAGAACAAAATGATTCCCTGCTTAACGAATTGCCTTCACAGTAATGAATCCAATTAATATTTGCTTTAACCAATTTAGGTATATAATATATTGATAACTAAATTTATATCGCAGCAAGCCTCCTGCTCCTAGGTACTTTTACTACTCCCACTGTACTAAAATCACGGTATCATGGCACTTGACATGCGGCGCGATGTTTCATAAATATTAACAACCAAACGTACGACATTTCTTGTTCGTCACATTTAGCTGTCAATATTTACGAAGTTACACACCAAGTGCCACCATACCGTGACTCTACTACAGTGCGGTTGGGCTAGATTGGCCCGTGCTGGGCAACAACTGTAAATATTATATTATTTTATAATGAACAATACAAATACAGGTAGTTATTAATAATAATTAATAAATAATTATGAAACATTTTGCATCTTCGCGTGACTGCTTACTTCAATTTTCCTCGGGCGAGATATACATACATACTTAAGAAGATATATTATAGTACATAAATATTTAAGGAACATTTTTATTGATTTGTAATATATTCATGTACTTATCTCTTACCATTTTTATATAATTGTAGATACCTATATATTTCTTATTGTCTTATTAATATCATCGGCCATAACTTAGGTACCTACTATGTACAACTTTTATCATTCGTTTTAAATAATACACTTTTTAATGAAAACATTAAACTGAATTCAGTAATTTCACGCGTTTTCCCAGCCATTATTATTTTTATTTTTGCAATTTGAACAAGTATTAAAACCCAACATAATTTTTATAATATTTATTTATTAGTAGTAATAAAATAATTTTCTAAAGTAGGTTTTAGTATGTATAATCGGTAAAAATATTATTACAAATCACATTGTTAACAGTATTAGTTTTTAGTAAGATTTCTTTGTGGCAACTTTTAGCCGTCCTGTCTATTTTTATACTTGTCTAACTGATAATTACTTATGCAGAAGGGACAATGTTTATTATCCCAACAATTAATATTTCTATACAATATGTAAGAAAAATGCAGTTTTCAGTAGGGATATTAACATTTCTATACATGACAGCAAAAAAGCCTCATATAAACAAGTTAGAAAAGTCCAGCAAACTACGTCAAAAAACTGCTAGACAACGATCATATTAAAAATGGGGCATTTTGGCTCTCGAATACAGATTTATTTCATGAAACAAACAATTCATATAAAATAATTCCGATTTATTTTTTACTATCGAATGTAGCAAATTAAATTTTAATTTTGAATCATATTTATTGTCAGATATTATTGATATCCCAACAGAGACAGAGATACTCTGGAAACGAATAGTGGATTATCTAGGCGTTTACAGGGCTAATGACCTGTCATTGGGCTGGGTTAAATGGCCACTTGATGTATTACAACATTCCCTATTCCGCCCATCATCTGATAACCATATATGACAATTTTTTTTGAAACTTAAATGCTTAACAATCTTCTCAACAAGATGTCACCAGTGAGAAATTCACTTGTAATGTGATGCACTGAACGCGAGTTCAATATATACAAGTTTCAAAAAATGTATCATAATATATGGTTATCAGATGATGGGCGGAATGGGGAACATCAAGTGGCCACTTAACCCAGCCAATGACAGGTCATAAGCCCTGTAAACGCCTAGATAATCCACATTCGTTTCCAGAGTTTCTCTGTTCTCTGTCTAATATTTATTGTATTTAATATTGTTTATCAATTCATTACTTTCCTCTTGTAATTTGTCAATTAACCATTTTCATGAAATTATGAAAATTTACATAATACGCTGTTTTGTAGAACTTTTGAATCATAAACATGATAACATTATTATGAGTCGTGCAATGTTTCAAATGTCTTAAATAGCCTTTTATTGTAAGAAGAACTAGAACGTGAGTAGCACTACATCGAAAATCTAAGTGGATTGTTACTGTCTGAAGAAGCATTTTATATTGTAGGCTAGTTAAATACTAACTAACTAACTAACATTGTAGGAAATTGTTTGCACAAATATTCTAAATTATTTATGAAGACATTTGTTTTTATAATTTTATCAACCAAATAATAATGATCATGGTAATGTTATTTTAAAGCAACTTAGATAGAAATTTTTATAATTAATATAACAATAAATAAATTAGGTACGTTAACAAATAACGATTTTGTAAAGTGTTTGTCAAAAAACGGATCGTAGAATGACTTAGGCAGGGTTGTTTGATCATTAGTAATAGAGAGTAAAAGTGAAAATTTTAAAATAAGATACTTTTTAGTATAGAGAAAAAGAACAAATTTTCAAAATTGAAATTGTTACTTCGGATTTATAACTTTTACTAACGATCAAACAACCCAGCCTTAGTTAAAATGCGAAATTTAAACCAAACAATGCTGTTTGATTGTATTTTATTTTGGTTATAGGTAAGTATGCATTTTCAATCAAAGCACGAAATTATTATTTTTCAAGCAGAATTTTCATTATCGCGTAGGCGATGTCAAGTTAGAAATAAAAACTGGATTTATTGTAATCACACGCAGTTTCATTTTAAATCGGATATTAATGTGTGTACCTTATTATACCTAATATTATTATACTATGTATCATAATAAATTATTTTCGATTGCCTTATATGAAAAAATACATGTAATATAATATTATAATATAATATAATTTAAGAGAATATTTGTGCGAATTGAAAGCTAAATTTACAAAAGATTTTTTTTTTATTTCTCAATATTATAATTCGTAATATTTCGCCATATTATTTACTTATCATTTTCAACTTATTTTTGTACTTAAATCAATGTAGTATTATTTTTTTAAGAATCATTTCATTTATGAACATAAAAATTATTAATGTACCTACTACTACTACTGCTTTTCCCTTATCCGCACCCATTGGTGCATAGGGCACTGCATTGGTACACCTAATAATGTACCTAGTTGCTAAAATAAAACATTTATGTAAACTAGCAAAATGCATATTATTTCTAACTGTATTGTTTCTATACAGGTTGTAACAAAACTCGATGTACAAGCGACAAACCAGTGAATCTACATCATATTTAGAGACGATTGTGTAATATGACTTTTTAATCTAAGCTTGAAAAAAAAAATTTTTCTTCTCACAAAAGTTTTCATAAGTATGGCAGATTAAGTAAAATTGCTCAAATTCTTATTAAAACGCGTTTTTTTTATTTTTATTTCTTTATGAATAGTATTAATTTGACTAAATACATGATATTTTGGAACAATTTGCAAAAAAAAATCAACCACGTACCTACTCAATTTTCTCGAAAACTAAGGGTCAAATCAAAAAAAAATATTCTACAAAGTCGACTCAAATATTATGTAGATTCACTGGTTTCTCGCTTGCACATCGAGTTTTGTTACACCTTGTAGAAATTAATTTATATTTCTATGGATTTCAGTTGTTTTAATGTACCTACTTTGTACAATTTACAAATTCTAGAATTTTTATAATTTTAAACAACTCAAAAACACAATAAATAAATAAAAAAATATGATGTGATTTTATGTTTCTTTTCTTGTGTAGATATTCACTATGCTTGTATTTTTTGATAAAATATATTTTATACATTTTGACCAAATATATTTTATGAAATTATCTCTAGATAAACATTGTCAATATACTGCATATTATAAAATGTAGCCTTAAGTTGTAGACCATAATTGTTTTTCAATGAAGCTTATAATAAATTTACAATAAATAGATATTAGTGTAATATGTAATAAAATAAATAGTTACATGCGCTTACCGTCGCGCGGATACAATCTTACATGATTATAATACTTGAAAATATCCTGGAGATATTAAAGGAAATTAGTTTAGATTTGCCACCTATTTATATTTCCAATGTACTACTTAATTAATTTATTATTTAGAGTAGAAAATAGTAAAACACCAACAAAAAAAGAATAATAGTAAGTTGTTCTATACCGGTTGGCGGAATATTTTATTACCAATTAGTATCTCGGGATATTTTATCGATATTAATAATTATGTGATGATGAAATGTCAATAAAGTTATTGTTAACATGATTGTTACGTTAAATTGTTTGTAATGATAGTTAGTAATTTAGACTAAGATAGAATACCTACATCGTTTCGATGAAATTCCATAGAACATAGTTTATAATATTTGGTTCAGCTTGAATTTACTGTAAATGCGGTCAGGGACTTGGTAAATCTTAACACAAAAATAAACATACATAATAGTTTTTTGGGATAGACCAAAATTGTACTTAGAATCAACTCGTTGTACTTATACAAAGGAATTAAAAAGTAAAATTCATAGGCATTGTATTTTGTAGTTACCAAACAATTATTTCAGCACAGTTAATTATTAATTTGGTCAAAATAATAAAACCCTACGTTAGCTGTAATTATTGAAACTTTCAGCTACTTTTAGGTCTATTACGAAAATGTTTGGCAAATATAACTAAATTAATGCAAAGCTTTATATTTTTGAAAGAACGTTGCAAGGCATTTCTGTAAAGTTGAATAATAATAAATAATGTTCATTGTGATTCGAAGAATGAGAAGAGTATATATTTTTCCTTTATAACGGTGATGAATGTATGTTTTGGGGTGAAAATAAATTGTTTATGAAAAATAAGGTTTTTACTATATTCCCAAAGTTACAGGAAACACTTTTCCAAGAATGTCTATAAAACTGTTTATATATATTTTTATTTTTACCTTTGTGGAATGGGGTTCTTTCCGATTTTTTTTTTTTTACTTCAAAAAATTGATTGAAAAATTACAATATCAAGGGAATTTTTTAAATTTTTTTACGATGTCATATGAATTTTCTAGCGCGGTTTGAAATAGCGCTTTTTCAAATCGCTCGCAAAATCCTCCATTTGGCGCGCATGCGGTGTGACATCACAGCAATATAGGCGCTTACCACGGAATGAATTTCACGCCTTTCACGGTGGACGGTTAAGACGTCATTAGCCAATAACGGGCGCTAAAAATCATTCGTAATTTCGTGTTTTTATAACATCAATTTTTTAATAAAAACTAAATTTTTGAGTATTGTGTTTTATATCGTTGGAATTGTAAAAATATACTTTAAATATTTAAAACGTTTATATGAATATTCATGTTACCTGGAAGAACCCCATTCACTCGGTGATAGATAAGATAATATAGAAGGTAAGTGTCTAATAAATGATAATAAAACAATATATTGGACACCTAATTAACCTTATTTACACTACTTTCCCTTATCCGCACACACAATGGTGCAGTGATTCTCGATCATTTTATCACATGAAATTAAAGTGAAGGTATCCTTATTATAACTTTCTTTTAACCACACCTAACAGCCAACAAGCCAGGAGGCCGAGTGAAATGAAAACAAAACCACGAAATATCCAAGTTATCGAATCAAGAAATCAAACACTGACACCGATTTATACGTAATGAGAAAAGTGTATTTTAATTTTATCTCAGTTCAAAAACAAAAATTTACGATACTCCTGGCTTGCCTTCTAAAATTTAACACATTTGCTGGCGGCAGTTAGCTTATGCTTGCAATACACTTGGGTGCCACTGCACTACTCCAAAATCGGTGGAGAGAACAATTTTCAGAAAAGTGCATCCGACAAAAATATCCACGTGAGGTGGAAAGGAGAAAAATAATCTCTTGGGTAGCTTTTGGAAAAAAATTAATTCCACATTCCGAAGCTCCATTCCCAACCAAATTGGTTAAATGCATTCTACCTTCTACCTGTCCTAACTTATTATGGCACGGAAACAATGACTCTGACCAAGCAGTCCTCCCGTAAGATGCAAGTGGTACAGGAGTGTGAGCATAAATAAATATTATGCTTATAATAACATATTATTATATATAAAGAGAACGGAGAAGAAACTATTAATTATTAGATCCGACGCCAAAAGAAAGTTTATGGCTCGGTAGAAAAAATTGCCTAGTTGGGCGGGTCACATAGTCAAAATATCACGGACGATAGATGGACTAAACGTGTTCTGGTGTGGAGATCTAGAAACCAGAAGCACCAAGGACGTCCACCAACGAGATAGGTGGACGATATCAAGGAGTTTGCTAGAAGATGGTGGATGGGGACGGGCGGCGCAGGATCGGGAACAGTGGAGGCGGCAGGGGGAGGCCTATGTCCAGCAGTGGACCTTCACGGGCTGAACTTACGATAATGAAACTAGACTTGTTTACAACTTACTGGAAACACTAACCAATAAATAAATAATAGATTTAAAAATATCACTTTTATTTCAAACCACAATTTAATTTTTCTTTTTTTATTTTGCAGTCAAAATTAAAATAATAAAAAATGTGTTACATACATTGTGATATTAGTAATCATCTCGTTTACAAAAAATAATAACTCTAATTAATATTTTTGCGATACTGTGCCATGTATATTCAAGAAGATTGTATTATAATAATACTAATGGAATATTATCTTTTTTATTTACAGTACTCTTTGACAAAAATCTCTTTTGAAAGTACATAATATTTATTATTATCTAATTTTCTAAATTTTAAAAAAAGGAGGTAAGTACCTAAGTTATTAGATATTACGAATATTATTTTTGTTTTTTGGCAACTTACTAGCAATATTTTTTGTGATGTACACACCGCACCGTTTAACCAATGAACTTGAACGGGATTAGTTTTCTCCCGTTCCTCCTTGTTTATATTATTATTGTGTGGTGAATGTTAAGTGTATATTTTATTGTGTATAATACGTTAAATACCGCCTAGAATCGAAAATGGCAATCTATTTTTATATTGGTTCAAACGCAACTTTAAGTGTCACAGCAAGCAGTCATGTGTCTTAGCGAACGTTTGCCAAAGAACGAATATTATATTTTTTATTTGTGATATAGTAAGTATTCATACTATTTATTAATATACAGGCATTAATCAATCGAGTTCTTTAATTAGAAACATGATAGCATTAGTATTTTAGCGAATAGTGTTTTAAAATGTCAACTTTCATTATTCTACAACACCCGATATCTGTTGCTGTCAAATCGACACTCGCTGTCAGATCTTGTTGTCTACTTTCTACTAGAAGTACAAATTAATAGAAGATGCTGTTTAACAGTCTCCGCCGTATCTGGAATATAATATACTATGTCTAAATATTTATTTTTTCTTGGTATGCCAGATCACTCGATATTACTCTAATCTTATCTGTAATCTAAGACAGCAGCTAATATTTTGTCAGCAAAACCTACCAAAATAAGTTTCTTCATTATTATTTCGACTTTTCAATTTATTTGAATTCAGTTGGTCTTAAATGTTGTAAAAATTAGTGTTAAAACCCTTAAAGAGGTAGGTATTAAATAAATTAAATTCATTCAGTCATTAAATTTATCTTAGAATGCCATAATGAATACCTGATAACACTTTTTATCTCTAAATAGTGTTCCTTCTGTCAGTATCTATTTGAATTCTTCATTTATTACCTCAGTCCAATATATGAAGTATAATTTATTACTGACTTTTAGAGTCGTTTTGTCGTTAACGTTTGTCTAAATGTATACAATCTGAAAATGTTTAAAGCAAGTTGATCGAAAATGTATAATTTTATTGGTAATTATTTTATATATCATAGCCTCGATAACTTGTTTCATTATTCAATATTCACTAAATGTTTAAACATCATTTTTGTAACACAAATTTTTACAAGATCCTTAATAATCTCGGTAGACATGGTGAATCTCTGTAAACTTTATTGTTTATTATATAATATGAATGCAAAATGCCTAATGAAAAATAATAATTGGCACGGTTTTGTATTATTTAGAATTTCCTCGGCGGTTACAATTAATCTTACTGGTAATCTTTTTTAATCTTGGCTTATGTGTTTAGAATGATAATTTGGCTTGCGATTGGAATTCAAAAGAGTTATGTCAGGCAGTCGGTGGTTCTTTGTTATTTTTTTGTTTATTTAACCCCTAATAATTAGAGTCTAATGCAACGGGCGGGCACAAAGCTTCAAAAAAATAATATCTCATACACCTCAAACTATTTTGTAGGGAAATAGCATTGACTATTTTCTAAATATAATGGGATTCTGTGTAAAAAAAATAACCATAAGTCCTAATTTTTAGCATTTTTTTTTCATTTATCAGGATAACTAGAAGTGACAGCCAAAAATAAATATGTTAATTGTAGATTATAGGGCACATTGAGTTTTAGGAAATGAGCATGCTAGTTTATGTTTTATTATCTTGCTTTTCTATTAAAATAATCCCATTATGCGGCCACATTTTGTGTGCGCTGCTAACATAGTCCTATGTTATATGTATACGGAAAAACATGATTTTTCACTAGCTTTGGTACGCCTCGGGTAAATAAGCAGTTAACTATTAATTTTTTTTTTTCATCTCCGTATTGGCCCTGTTATATTTCTTAGAAATCTCGTAAATGACGAGTGATAACGAATAGTGAAGGTGATATTGGTATTACTTATTAAATTGAAGTGATATCTTTATGGCTTCAGATTGATACTGTTTGCTTACTAATCAGCTAGAGTATGTGAATTAGCTTCACCTATTCAAAAAATTAACTAAAAATAGGCACTTGCTTAGTATCTTTTGTCTAAATATAGACCTCGCACCATATTTAAACAGAAATTTGCATAAAACCAAAGAAATATGGGCATAAATGTTCGTTTGTTTAAGTAGTGTGGGTGCTTTATCAGGATGTGTTTGTTTAAGTAGTGTTGGTGCTTTATCAGGATGAAGGTACGATTAAAGTGCTCGCAGATTTCATATTGCCTTTGTTTGTTTATTTATTAATCCTTCTGTTACATGTAATGTCGAGATAAAAATTCAATAAGTATGTGGAAATAGCTGATAGTACTCTTTTCTGTACTGTGTTAATACTGTCTTAATGGATTTGTCTTATAATCAGTACAATTTAGCTGTTTTCGTACTTAATTATTATATTACCTTGGTAGGTATAGTCGGGGAATGAGTTCGTGGCCTTCGAGGAAAGAGTGTGCGGAGGGTGCATCCCCTGCCACGTTCCTCTTCTACCCGCTCGCCTCTAGGTCATGGGGACATTTAGTGATGTGCGTACTACTGCTGATTCGGATCGCTAGTTTATTTTTCAAAATATCTCGGGATTCCGAAACACAGTCGTTCTCTTTTTCATGGGATGGTATACAATTGAAATTGGAATAAGAGGTTTTATTATTGCTAAGCGAATATAGTTTACATGTGGTCAGGTCTATTATTTGTGTTAGATTGAGACATGAATGGATAGATAATTGAGGACGACTTTTACTATGGTTAAGTAGAGTTATGGGTGCAATATCACACTTATAACTAAAAAAATCGTAAATTACCCATGTATTCATCTCTCAACCTAACACAAACAATAGACCAGACCACGTGTACCACATAAACCGACATACTACACTCACTTAGTAACAATATTACAAACTTCTTGTTTCAATTTCAATTGTGTAGTATCCCTATTGTACACTATCTTTGTATTAATTTCAATAATTGATATTGTAAACTATCCCTTAAAGTTAAGTGCGTTGTTTCAATATTTTAGCGATCTTACTATTCCCATTATCAAAATTTTCATTTATGTACCTAGGTACTTGTCAATTTATATCGATATCGATTCAGAATAGTGTAGCAGTAACAGCACTAGACGCATTCCTTCCGAGCGCCAGGAACTCATTCCCCAACAGTACCTAGTCTGTTACAGGAATGAACTAAAACAAAACATTAACCCATAACAACTATAAATTTCTGTAATTTAGAAACTTTTAAACTATCTCTTTGTTAACAAGCTTACATTGCATTAAGAGACGTTCCAAGGCTAAAAAAATTGTGTTTTCCTAAACTTTATTTTTATCCTAAAATTTCTAACACTGGCCTCAGGTGCAGCCTCAATACTCGTAAAGATATGTTCAATGCTTCAATGCTTCGATCCTCAGGGTACATTATACAAGTATTTGTTTTTCCTGTCTGTCAAATCACAATGGTCGTTTTGATATTTTGTTAATTGAGGTCAATTTAATTTAGATTTCCTTCTTAACTACTCTGTTTTTTAGTCCTTCCAACTCCAAGAGTTTAAAATAGTTACCGACTTAGCACAGCCCTTAGCAAAGCTATGGTTTACTTCTTAAAATAATATCAAATAAACAGGACATATATATAACGACGGTCCCAACGTATACTGTCGAATCTGGAAAAATGTGATTTTCCTCGTATTGTATTAAACTGTCCAATTTACATAATATTTAAGGTAGTAAAAAAAAAATTCCTTTTTAAAATTTTGGGGTTTTTTTAATTGAATTATTTTTTTTTTTTTTGACCACCCGAAAAAATTATGAAAATTGGGCAGTTTAAAATAATAACGAAAATCACCCTTTTTCAGATTCGACAGTATACGTTGGGACCGTCGATAATATTATCAGCTATGTATGTTATTTACTGTCATTGCCTAAGCCTGCATATTTTTTATATGTTTGTTTGAAATCTTTTCAGTAGCAATACTTCAAAATGGAGCATTCAGATTTGGTAGCAGAGATGACTCAGGTGGAGCATCTCACTACACAAGAGAGGTTGCATCTTGCAAGAAGGTAAAAAACTTATTCATTTTTAGTATTTTAAGAGGAAATTTGTGATGTCTTCATAACTTTATTTTGATTTATAGTTTATTTCTAAAGGTAATAAATACAGTATTCCATGGAGATTTTTCATATTTCCGTAATATTCTTCTTTTGAATTTTTTTTTTATATTCTATTATGTTTTATGCCGTTTCAATGTTTGATTGGAAATAAAGATATGGTTGTTGATTTCTATTTGGAAAATTTAGACACAAATATCAGATGTTCAATGAAAATAAAAGATGTGTCAGTGTAAAATTATGGATGGAATGTCTCTCAGAGCTCTCCATGACTGCAGCAGATTAACCATTAGAAAACTGCATAAAATTTTATCTCTACTCTTAACGCTTTTTCCAGTCAGATTACTGGTATCATTAGTCACTTGTTTATTTATGTGTAATTGATTAATGTAACAAAAGAATAATACTTTTTTTTTTAAATAATAAAAAAGAAACATTCGAGGTCTTAAGAATAACAGAAATATTGCCTATTTGCCGAAATATTTCGGGGCTGTCTTGTGCAAAGTGAAAGCAGGAAATAAGTTGATTCAACAAAAGGATTTGAACCTAAAGATTCTTTTACGAAGTCCACGACAACCACTAGACCACAACTCGTATAATTTATTTTATTATTATTTATTATGTCATTCAATGCTGTTTCCGACACATTGTTAGGTTTTTAAAAACACTTTTATTTTAATTCATGTATTTTAAATATTTCATATTTTATTATAAAATTCATATGTCCTTGGTACATGGGCACTTTTTATAGTTTATAGTGCAATTATTTTTAACCAGACTTATATATTTTTTAAAACAACAAATAAAAGTATTTTTTTATTCTCTCCAAAACTTAGCTCTATGTTATTGTGATAATAAAAAAAATATTATGTAAATAATTACACTACTTTTATGTAAATATTAAATTTATATCTGTTGCAATTTATTAAATATATAGCCTTTGTATATTTATACAATTTATAGCAATTACAAACATTTCCCAGAACTGTGTGTAAGATAATAAACTATTGTAATTTCTACCTCAGTTTAAAAAAATATTTTTCATCCGCAATGATGAATGTTTACATTTTCCTATTTATGATATTTTTATCATTAGAAGGCTATGTAAATATGGTTCAATTTACCTCTTGTAATTTATTATTATTAAAATACATCTAATATCATTTTAAAATTGTGTTATGCTGTTTTTGATTACGATTTAAAATTATGTTATGAATTTCGTGCCTTTTAAAATACATATTATAATGTTCATTGTGTAACTAATGACCGACTGAAGTTTCCGTTTAAGCTGCATTTTCGGTGTGGAAAAATTCATTAAATTGTCATAGAAATTATTTCCTTTTTTTTTTTAAACTTTTGAACTGTTTAAATATGTGGTAAAAAGTGCCAGTGTTTCTAAAATATATTATGCTCTCTTATATCATGTAAAATAATATTTATATTGCAAAATATTAATACTGATAAATGGGTATCAATGAGGGAATGGGTATGTTTTATGAATTTTGAAATGTACATCTTACCTTCATGTAATAAAATGATCAAGATACACTGCACTTCACATTGGTACACCTACCGATTCAGTGCCCTATGCACCAATGGGTGCGGATAAGGGAAAGTAGTAGTAGTAGTTTTTTTATATTGTTCATAATCTTGTGGTGATGTGTTGCAGACGCAGAATCCAGCAGCTAAAGCTCTGGGCGCAGAGAGAGAAGGAATGGCTGCGATCTCGCTCCGCCCAGCGTAAGGACAAGTCGCAGCAACCCCCCTCCACCCGCGCCAAGAGAAATATCTTCTTTAGCGACAGCGTCATGCTGTTAGAGGCTGCGGCAAGGAATGACATAGAAGAAGGTACAACAAACCATCATTCTACTACAATCCAACACATGGATAGAATGAATGAGTATCAATCATTACACACATTATAAATTTTCAAATTTGAAACTAAAAAAAATAATCTTGCTTACAACAGCATTCATCGATGGTGAGGAATCTGTATAAAATATCTGACTCCTTCATTTGATATATATTTTGTATAGACACACTTACTCTGATCAACTTGGCTTTAACTTTGACTTAGTATATTATGCTTTTTTAGAAAAGGATCCCTTTATTCAGTTTCTTTCTCAACTCCTTTATGCTCATATTGTCTCTTACTCTCCAGCCATGTTTTCAAGTTTTGCTGTAGTTTTTTTTGTCAAAGTAATAAAGCAGTGTTTCTTTCTAAAGAAGTTGGTAATAATTTTCTTTGAAAGCATAATCTGATTTGTCACCTTTTTTGAAAACATTATTTCAGAACTGGTTTCACTTTGCTAAGGAATATATAAAATGATATAAATCTTTCTGGCCGTAAAATATTTTTTGCAAAGAAAAGAGGTTTTTCTTTCTCTGTAGCGATTTTAATTTTTTCTCTTCACTCTGACAAGTATTTATTACTGTATAACAGTGTTTATTCTTAATATTTTAAAAAGTTAATTACATAAGTACATATACATTTAGAAGTATCTCTACACTCTAGCAATTATATGTATTTTAGTGGTAGATCACCAATATAGGTCGTTAAGAAGTCGATACAAGCATTTATCGATCTTGTGTCAGTGTTTTTCTATGGATTCTCTTTGCACAAGGTTGGTATCGACCTCGTACTGACCTGTATCTACGTGTCAATATTTTGGTGATCTCCGCTAGTATGAATGTAAATAAATATGTTTGTAATATTTCAGTAAGAAGACTTTTGTCGCGAAATGTGACTCCTGATGCTACAAATGAAGATGGATTAACCGCCCTCCACCAGTGCTGTATAGACAATAATGAAGAAATGTTACAACTTCTGCTTGATAAGGTATGATTCCATCGAATCTTTCGAAAGATAGATGTTGTTTTTACCAATATTTACAATTGTTTAATGTATTCCAGGGAGCAAATGTAAATGCTGAAGATTCAGAAAAATGGACTCCTCTACATGCTGCTGCCACCTGTGGTCACCTCCAGTTGGTGCGAGTTCTTATACAACGCGGAGCTAATTTACTGGCTGTCAATGCAGATGGTATTTGTTTCTTTTTTTTACATTAGTAAATTACATATTATTTTTTTATTCTGTCAAATACCTCACTGGGCAAGTCTATCGATTGCGTTACGTTATCCTCAACCTCGGTTTATTAAGTGCAATTGCTTCAATTCCGCATGTCAGAACTGGTACTATGCATCCTTTGAAAATTTTTGCTTTCAGGTGTCTTTTTGTTTAACAAAATTAACAATTTATTTTAACATAGTCCAAAATACTAATAGCGCATAACATAAGGTAGCGGTTGGTTATGTAGAGAGATAAAATATAAAACAAGAGGCAACACTGATCAAGGTGATCATCCAGAATCACTATTTTTTCTTGTCACCACAGTCAACAATAAATTCATTTTAATTTATTTGTGTACAAAAACACTCAGTATATTGTAGTTTTCTAACAATATACATAGGTACAATATTTTTTTTTAATAGAGACATTTGAAGCCACCAGTTGATAAAAATGTTACATAAAATATTTTCAAAAAATCACCTTTTTACATACATAAAGGGTTTATGTAGTGCTCTTTCATTTATAAATTGTGCACGGTATATAAAACCTCATATAAACACTTGATTAAAATTTCCTATTGTCACAAATAACACCACGAATGCCCTCATTTGTCTTC